>PNEQ01043788.1:0-16397 GCA_003012365.1 Medauroidea extradentata
CGCTTCTTTCCTTTGTCTTGTAGTCACGGCGCGAGCTGACTGTTGTAACTGCGCTAGCGTGTCCTACCTATTTATAATCAATGAATGCCAACAAACTGCAATTTCAGTCTGTGTACCACTAAAAGCGGCATCCACAATAGCTTACAATACGTGGCAAGCAGTTTCTTGCATGCCAAATTGCCCTGCCATCAGATGTACCTAGGAAATACATTTTAAATTTTTTTCTCAAAAATCTTACTAAAAAGGGAGGGGGGGGCCTATACGTGGGCGGGGCCTATACGCGAGTAAATACGGTAGCTTGGGCAGGTTGTGCCCTATGGCCACGCGAACATTATTGATGCTTAATTCAAGTCTCTTTCTTTTGCAGAATGTTCTCGGCAAGAGAATATGCGGCTCACCAGTAATAGCTGTCCCTCTTTTTTTTTTTTTTTTTATATAGTAGTAAAATAAAATGCACAATAAACTGAAGGTGCCAGAACAGAAACTTGAGTATGGATTTCTTTGAGGGTGACAGCTCCCTTGCACGACACCCACGTGCATATTCCCTGAGATAAGAGTGCGCCTCTGCTGACTATGCCATATGTGTGACATTGGTACCGCCACACCGTTAATCCCTCTTAATTCTTCCCCTGACTGCTGCAGTTTTTCGCCCTGCTGTTGGACTGCCCCGTGGCAAATTATGACTTAATTCTCAAGGTCTACTGCCTTGTCATTGATCCGACCAATCTGTTCTTGGATGATTTTGCAACTCACCTTCAGTTGCTGCTCAACCCCCCCCCCCCCCACCACAGTGTTCCTGACGTAACTCACTCGCGAGTGTGGTCACGCGGTCCACCGTTTCCTGCTTTTGGTCCTGCCTAGCCCCCTCGACTGCCTGACTTACAACTTCAGGTACTACTTCCCCTACTGTCTTATGCGCTGCCTCGTCGATGCTCATACCGTTTTCCCTCTTTGACTCTTCCACCATCTCCTGGAATTCTTCTCTCATCTCCTTCGATACCGTCTTCATACCATCCCTGAACTCCGCCATAACTAACCGCATCATGGACTGTATCAACATTGTGTTAGGCATCTCGCAATTTAGTAGCTCGGTCTCGCTAGTAACAATTGAGGTGGGTCTCGAACCATGACCGTTCGCCATCATTAAATTCAAAAACATACAGCAACAACACAACCCCAAGAAAATAGCTACTTAACCTCCCTACTTTTATCCAAATTGGGAGCCACATGTCCGCGAAGCTACCGCTGGCCACTATAATCACAACAAATATTAACAATGGCGTTATTATTTAGCAAACTCTAAAATACTTTATACTGAAAACTGATTTGACACCCTTCGGGCTCATTCAAATTACCCTCACCGCGAACATAGACACTTATCAACATCTAGCACAAATATACGTATTAGCGGTGCGCTAAATTATGTGACAGACTAGCAAAACTGGAATATACTCTCACACACTCACACACGAGACCTCTAACGGCCTAAACATTTCGTTTTACTGGTCGCCTACACAAATCTATCCTGCAAAACACTCCCAGATTTTACCAAAAAAGCCTCCGGTTGCCCGGTTCACCTCCCTTTTTCTCAGGCTGCGCCCCTGCCTAGGCAAGCGGGTTTGCTGTGGTTAGTACTAGTCGTGAAATCGTGGACTAACAAACAGTCCCACAATGTCCTCTTCACCAGTTTGCCGTTCTGGAAAAGGCCTCATTTCTGACTTATGCTTGCCTGGATTGCAGTACCGTGGTTAGATCATCTGCTTGGACGTCTGCTTGCCTAGATCGCCGTGGTTAGCTCATCCACCACTTCAGCTGTATTGCTTTCTAGCTCACGCCCCACGCATTGCGCCACCCGAGATGGTGGTACGGGCCTCACGTATTGCGGTGCCAGATGTGATACAGGCCTCCCACGTGATAAGTTTACAGATGTAAACTTATAAATGCTCTCACTTGCTCCAGCTTCAGCGGAGCTACACTCTCATCTCAGGGGCTCTACGTGATATCGAACTGAACAATAGTCACAGAACACGTTCAATTAACAGCCCATTTTTATTATTTTCCTTCAAAAGAAAACAGAACCGTGTTTACATTGTTACAGACATCACTTACATTTCATCAACATAAAATAAAACAAAGTTAAATGTACCAAACAAAACAAAATTTAAAGAAAGCTAACATGTGCTAAAATAAACCATAACCCCCTGACTGTAGTCGATAGTGGGCTGGCGACGCAGTCAATATCGCCAAGTTTTCATCAATAGATCAAAGTTCATTTATAATAAAAGTCATTAGAAAGTCTTCTCTGTCTTCCATCACGGCCCCATGGCCCTCGTCCACGCCTTGCGGCTCACTCATCTCTCACCACGTGCAAAGTTCACACAATGTAACTTATGTCTATCTCTCTCGACCGTCCAGAAGAGAGTGCCCAGGCTCGGTAACCACAATGGCGTCCGAAGATGTCATGGTGGCTTCCCTTCCGGTAAAATTTTCTAGAACATTCTAGTAATGTCAAATAACAGGTCTGGATACAAATTAAATAAACTTATACAAACTAAAACTACAGAAAAATTGGCAAAATTCCACTGAGCACAAAGATGTATCTCACTATATTACTGGATGGTTATTACTAGAAAAAAAATTACTAAATAAAAGTTTGGCATCGGACATTGCCGGCAGTGCACCTTGCAGTACCCTCTGTAAACCCTATTGGTGTCGCCCCCGTGGTACCACGGCTGGGATGATTGAACTCGTTTATAAATCTTTAAATTAAACACCAAGAACATTCCAACTGCCGTAACTTTTAAAACATAAATTTCTCGTAAAATTTTGAAGATTCCAAAGTTGCTTGAATTTTTATGCTGTTTCAGAAAAGTCCACACAAGATATATTTATATTAAATTCACGTGTCACCAGAAAACTGAGAACTCAGAATAATTTGAACTTACAGCTTATGAACAGATCACTGTATATAAAATATTACAATAAAAGACTAATCAATAGCAATTGCATCCGGACGTGATTTTCTCTTACTGTACTGGTTCGCCAGGCCCAATAGTGGTCTTATATTCAGAGAGTGGGTTTTATAGGTGATATCCTGTTCAGCAAAATTACAATGTTTAAATTAATTAACCAAAAGACTTTTCTTAAACGATCATTAGGCTTGAAACAACAAATACTGCACTGTCTTATAATTGCACAACTAGCAGGTTAATTATCTACAGGCAGTAGACTTGCATAGACTAGATTTGGGTGGCCGGGCAACAATCTGGGGCTTTTGTGTTTAATGAATGCATCATATTCACTACCCTATACTTAATTGACTAGGCTGACCAGCTATTGGTTCTGAAATGTCAGTAACACTAGCTAGCACCATTTATGCTATATAAAAACCTACAGAGACTCTAAGCAAAAACCATAGAAAACATACAACTGACTTATATCGAAAAAGTATACACCAAGCGCAGGCTGGTCACTTAACAATATCAGCCAATGACATCTCAAGGGTTCCCACTAATTCTGTTTGAAAACATATCCGTGAACACTATAGAAATTGCAAGTATTAATTACCTGATTGTTATTTACTTAGATTCAAAGTGTCTCAGAATTCTACTAATACTACAGAAAACAGCAGACAAAGTGCGTGATGAGCTGCAGGATTTTTTTTGCTCTCCGCATTCCAAAAGGAAATAGAGATCTGGACGTGCAGTCACCTGTAAAACAGGAGGAACAGTCTAACAGAAAGTTGAACACCAAAATTAATAACCTATACGTAGCTGTAAACATAATTTTTTCTATGTGAGGATTATGTTCTCTTACCTTCATTCCTGGTAATAAGTTTTATGCCTAAATCCCTTCACAAATACAAAGGTAGGAAGAGACAAGGTTCGCACATGAATTTGTACTGTGTTATTCTGATTAAAAATTTTAATAGAAATGTGTAGGCCTACTTGTTAATCTGTTTAGAGTCAGCACATTTATACAATGAGGTTTTTACATTGCAAGTTTTAACTTTACCAGAATAAGTCTGCAGTCGTCTTCTGGGAATGCAGAGATGTGACTTCCAAAATCGCAGAGTGCAGCTGAGTCACATGTACAGACTGTGCACTCTCTCTTTCTCTCTTTCACACACACTTGCACTCTCCCTCCCCCCTGCATACAGCCTGGAAGGGCAAAATTTGCACTGTGTATGTTACAGTCCACTCAAACTCCCTCACAGTTAAAATACTGTAGACATATTTTTATAAGTAAAAAATGATCTCCCTGAATTTATTGAAAATCAGACAGTTTTTTTTGGATAGTTTTGATGCGGGTTTCTCACACATTTTCTGATTTATTAACTAGTAAAAAATCAAAATAAATTGTATTGAAAGCAGTTGTAGCTTAAGTTTCAGTGGTACATAGTATTTACTTTCAATACTTGGATATTTTACTCAGAAGTATCATATAAACAGCATTTTAAAATACAGAATAGTGATTTTTTGTTTTAACAGTTCTTATACCTTTTACATGCATTATCATAGGTATATTCAATATTATAACAATAAATACTAAATCAAATAGTTTTACGCCATGAAAAAAAGGACTATATATGACATTATTACAATGGTAGGTATACAATTATACCATTCTTTCACCACAAGGTATCGTACAAACTTACACAAGAAATTACACCTGTAATATGATATTTGCAGGAAACCTGTATCACAGTTTATTACTGTTATATACAGGTAACCCTTTATATACAATGCTCCACCTTGGACATTTTACTCAAAAGTATCATATAAATAGTTGTTTTAGTACAGAGTATTGATTAAAAAGTTATTAGACCTTTCGACATGTGTTAACACAGTAATCTTCAATACGTAGTAAATACTAAATGAAAATGTTCTACGGCGTGAAAATAAGAGTATCTAATGACATTATTAATGAAGTAAATGTACAATTACATTCTTTCACCACAAGGTAAACTCAAACAAGAAATTACAAATTTAATTTTAATTTATAGAAATCCTTTATTGCAGTTTTATAATGTTATATGCAGGTACCTGGTGAAAATTAAGTGGATACTGTTACTGGGCTGTCGTTCGTCAGTAAATTAACTTCTATTATTATAGCGTGGCACATGTCGTAGTAGGAGAAACGGAAAGAACTTAAGGTGACTCTTTCTTTGAATAGGGTATTTATTTAACCACAAGAAAAACTTTCACACAGCATTACTTCCACCGAACTGATTCAGCAAACCTCGTAGCAACAAAACATACTTCGACGCATCCCAAAGGATCAAAAGAAAATAAAGAGAAAAATCAAAATAAAGTCGAATACTCTCCTGAGAAAGCCAGATGTAGAGCTGACTTCTGGCAGATGGTACATGCCGCGCCTTTTTTTTTTTGTACTGCCCTTCCTTGCAGCACAAGGTGATCCTCAACTTGCCAATTGGCTTGACAGGACCTCATGAATAGTTGGGGGGAGGGGGTTGATAGAGGAAGGGAGACTTGTGCCGAGCTAAATGACTGATATGCTTTCCGTTAAATGTGAAAAATAACTGCCAAGTGCATACTTAAGGATGTCACAAGAATTGCTGGGGGTGCGTCTGTGCGCTGGGATCTCAACCACTAGGGTGCAGTTTACGCCCTAATAGCCGTTTGAAAGTTAAGTTGGAGTAGCAGCAGTAAACCAGTGTCAACACTGGAGGAAACCAGTTGCAGGTAGTTATAATTAACCCAAGACGACCCTGAAGAAGTCACAAGGGGAGATAAAGACCAAGGTGTTTGTGATTATGTAGAGAGAGCCTGTTTAACGATAAAATCACTGTCTGTGCTCGTTGGTCTCCCAGTTGTTTGTGTTTTCAGTCAACGATATTCGTATTCTGCGTTGAGCAGAGAGTGACCTTTCATATGGTGCCAACTGGGAGTGTTGTACAAGTACCCCATTGTGTACTGCAGTCAGTGCCACACTGCTAGGAAACATTGCAGCAGAAGTCAAATACCAGCAACGCCCTACTTGCACCTACAGCTGAGAGCTCCAATGACTCCCACCAGTTTGGTCTGCTGGCTGCTATTGGGTATTCCTGGCCTCCTCAACAAGCTAGGGTCCCTTATCCTCCACTCAGGGACACGCCTTGTCGCAGATGGTATCTGCATCTCGTCTCCAGCACCATACTAGGGCTGCGGTCCATCCACCTCCTGTCGCAGGACTAAATACTACTTTCTAGTGACCTCTCCTGTATGATGTGCACCTGCCGAAGGTGGGCAGAGACATGTTCGCTCCAAATTGTTCTTATCTGGCGGGTCACCATATCCTGCCATGCCAGTGTGTACCCTAGCTCGGTCTATTGGTTACTCCGATGTGTATTACCCACTAAAACAGAGGAAGGTGTAAGGATTTGACATTTCAACGTGACTCAAGGCAGAGCCTCATACACCTAAGTTGCGGTTTCTGTAAGGAAAAGGTGGCGTGCATCGCGGCATAGCAGGTTTGAATAGCAGCCAAGGTAACAATTGGGACTGTGACCTCTCCCCGTAGAGAGAAAGTGTCAGAATAGTAGCAGAAAAATCCAGCACAAATACAGTAGGGTACTGGAAAATGCTGTGTGACAGGTGCAGCAGGGATAAAAATATCAGCATAATTAAATGATAGGCAGGGATAATGATAGGTTTGGCTCGTCGTTCTGTTGTCAGAACACTATGGCTGGTGAATGGCAGCTCAGTGAGTTTTTGCCAGTTGGGTCTGAGCGCCCCTGGCGGTCAAATGTTCGCTTCTGTCCAATACTAGGCCTTATAAATGCGTAGATATAGGTGAAAGAGGGAGTTCATGTGACCCATGAGCAATAGAACTCCAGGGAAGAGGGGATTATTACAAATATGTAGAAATAGGAGAAACAAGAAGGCCATGTACAAATAGAATGCATCTAAAGGGGGTCTACCAACCAATCATATGGAGGTTATAAGGGAAAAAAGATTTACTGATAGTAGTAAAGAAAGTAAACTAAAATATATGGTTAGTGTCCCAAATTAGCCTGATTGGTAAAATAAATAATATAAAATGTACTTTGCGCACAAATAAACAAATTATATGTCATGCAAATCATATAAATAATGTAATTTCCTTAAAACATTATAGGGTACATAGAATTACACTTCCAGTTTGTTGACAAAAAAAATCAGCCTTAGAGATTACATAGATACACTATTTAACACTGTCCATAACAGTTAGGGTGTAGGGGAATACCCTGGCAAATACATAAAACTTAAATGGGAGGGGAGCGGCAGTAATGCATTGACAGATGTGGGGATAAAGGAGAGGAGAATTTATCACGTTACTAGCAACCAATCATGTCACGTATGGGAGATGGGTGAAGGGGAAGGGGGAATTGAACAGGAAAATTAAAACACCATGTTCAAAAAAAAATCATAAAGTGAATGTGGTAGAGGACAAATGTCGTCCTTCATTTTTTAAATTGTGCATTTGTCAGGGATTGATGACTGGATCTCTTGAATGTATGTATAGAAAATTATTAACAAATAGATTTAAAAAACAAAATTGTTAATTGACTTGATCAGAAATTGAATGGTGTGGCTTGGTGTCGCTTAAATAACATTATTAGCATTTAAATAGAATGTTAGAAAAAAAATAGATTTTTAGAACACAATGTTTGTTTAAAAATTAAAAATGATAGTATGGATTGATTTTTACATGGCGAGGGTGGGGTCCAATTAATTATTTACATTTAGGTATAATGTAAAAATATACAAATTTAATATCTTAAGTCTAAAATAATTTCCATTTCCACAAACAATTTAGTGATTGTAACGGGCCTCATTGGCACCTATACACATAATAAAATAGTGGTCTTGTAATTGGTCCAGATAATAGTATTAAGTCGTGCATTGGGGCAGAGGGCGGCTTATGTCTCTGAGAGAAGGGGAAGTGTCGTCGCCGCACCATTGTCATAGCGCTGTGGCCCGCTACAGATGACCCCCCCCCCCCCCCAAATCATGACGTCCTCGCTCTTCCCCCGAGGACTGGGGGCAGGGAAGACAGGACCGCCCCTACCAACAACAGCTAATCAGGGCTGTACCCAATATCAAACGTAATCAAGGTGTATTGTGTTAATTGAATTTGTTAACTACGAAAAGAAAGAAAATAATGAAAATAAACGGTGACGTTTTTAGCGCGGTAGAGCCGCGAGAGCAGGAATTTTGGAAGTTTTTGAGACACTCCACCGCAAGCCCCAGAAGAGGACAGAGCTGCTGTCGCAGGTCGGTGTCACCTGCGAGTGGCTTCAATCGTGTCAGAAAGCTTGACATTTAAACATAGTAAGAGTTTTTTGAACTATTACCACGCAGGCCACGCCTCGTATGTACGAATCGCGGCTACAGGCAGCGTACAAAAACGTATCCGCCCGTGTATTGAACTAATTATTGTCCAATCCCAGAAGCCTGTAGCGTGATTTAAATATGGCGGCATTTTAGAGCAACTTTCGTCAATTTTTTTGTTAAGTATCTAGTGTATTATAACATGTTTTATAAAACATACACAGTAAATAGATACAGAACACGACTTTTAATAATTCAATCACTAAATATTGTTCACTTAACCCTGCGTCACGCGCAATGTATCTAGCAAATAGGCCTACGTGTTTTCATAAAAATCATTTATCATTTTAAAATAATATTTTTATGATATTTATAGCACATCTGCAATTTATTAAAACTAAGTTAAAGTAAAACAAAGTTTTTGGCAACTAAAAATAATTTAAGTCATTATATTTAGGCAACTTAATCATACACAGATTTAGAACACATTGTATTAAGTAACAAACATAAATTCCTTTAATATTTTAAGCAATAATATTTACTAAGACACAATTTATTTGTGCAATAACCTTTTTGCAAATTGGTATCTTTATGAATACTTTTTTTCTTTTGTTTTTAACCCCTTGTAGCTCTAATTGTCATAACGATGGAATTCCTGCAGTAATTGTTTTTAGTCACTATTACAGTTTACTAGTGACACACACATTTCCTCTAGCAAATCAGCATAAACAATTTATATCACAAAATTTACATTCACATACATTTCTACACATTATTGTAATCAGTGTTTTAGTCGAAAATTAAAACAACAGTTCAGTCATCACATTGAGGTGCTATGGCAGTAACAGACTGAACACATAATATTTGCATGCTGCAGGCACAGCCACTTATTGCATTTTACGCAGTGGTATTTACTGAGGCATGTTTTGTTTGCATGAGTACAAGGTCCACATTTTTTCCTCTTTCAATTTTCTTCTCTACCAAAGTCTGTTTCCAACTGTTCCTTTTGTCCTTTTGTAGCTTCATCTGCAATGACGAAGGAATCCCTCTTGAATTTTGTGCTAGACACTCAACGTGCTCTTATGTCAATTCTTTCACTAACTGTGCTAGACACTCAACGTGCTCGTATGTCAATTCTCTCACTAACTGTTTCAGGAACTGCCTTCTAGATTTTCTCTCATTTTTCTTGCCCAGATAAAGAACTTGAGCATTTACGGCGGCAATGTTAAACATGCTGTAAAACACAACCATAGGCCAGCGTAGAGTATTTCTAGCAGCATTGTATGTTGTTGTCATTTCATCTAAGACATCGACACAGGATTTGGTAGCATTATTGAAGGTAATAATTTCTGGTTTCCTTAGGTCACCACTTTCTTCGTAAATTACTGCATCATAATGCAAGCTTGAAATACGAATATCAGTTTTCCCCTTTTTGGTACATACGGCACAAGAGTCATCTCATTTCTAAAGCCAAAGATATACTGCTTTGAATCTCTCTATTTTTAGTTGAAACAAATTCAACAGGCAACTCGCGCTTATTTTTCCGGGTGGTTACAACATAGCTAAGCTTGCATTTCTTCAATTTCTCTACTATTTCTACCCTAGTAAACCAATTGTCACCAGTTATAATTCTACAACTACCATGAACGTGTTCTGTTAGTCTCATGACAATGTCACTGCCACTGTTGCCTTTCTTGATTGCCCTTCAGGCTGCTGCCTCCACATACACTTCTAGATTACTTGTGTAGTACAATTTAGCATCCACTACTGCAAAAGTTTTAATACTATACATAGCTGGTTTTGACGGAATGTGCTGACGAAAATGCACATCGCCCTTTGAATGCATCGAGCTTCTCATATATTGTTACATTTTCTCCAAGAGATTATTAACATGTTTTACAGTTATCAACAAACAGCGTAAAAATTTCACAAATTGCAGCTAATTTATCTGTTTTCTTTCTGAGTTCCCTTGCGTTCTTGTTGTCAAAACGTATGCATCGAAGCAGAAAACTGAATATGTTGATGGACAGCACAGTTCGAAACATCTCAACATCCATTCTATCAGAACTCCACAAGTCCTTTACATGCAACCGATTGTTTCGCAGTAAACCAGCTGAGTAAAGTAAGTCAATGAATGCTTTGATCTCTACTTTATTTGTGTTCTTGCAGTCTCTTTCTCTAGAATATCTATCATTTATAGAATCTATGTACTGATTTATATGTTCAACAATAATATTTCGGATGGAATCATCACTTATATAATACCAAGCTTCCACTCGTGTTTTACAGCCCACAGCATTACCGCGAACTCCTGGTAAATGCACGAGCAGGTTGTGTGATCTGGTTCTGGTGGTCCTAGCTGGCACACGTGCACTCCATCTGGAAGTGTCCTTCCCTAAAATAGAGAGAAAAGTGAAATAAAATTAATTGATCTGAAGACTATAATTACTTTATATGGAATAATAATGATTTAGTTGCAGAATGTCTAAAGCAATGGACTTTTGAAAGAATTATAATTTTATTTACTATTAAAATATTTTATATAAATATAGAATAGTTAACAGTTACCTGTATAAATTGTTCTACTTTATCCTGGTTCTGCACTGGCGATACTCTCGTCAACTTCATATTCGTGATTAGTGTCTGAATTTTTCACTTTTTCTTCAACAAAATCGCTGTCTCTACAAGAGCTATCATTGATACTATCATCTTCATCACTATCCTCCGCAAACAACAAGTGATGCACTTCTTCAACATCGTTTTCTTTCGATAAGTCAAAAACACGACCAGTCCGCCCTATTTCAGTTTTACCACTGAGCTCGCTCTAACACACGCACTGTGTCTCACAGATACAAGATGGCTGTAAATGTAATAAGAAGGCAAATAACTTGGGAACCCCCTTGGCATTCAAAACAGTACCATTTTCCAGGAAGGTACCCTGAGGGATAATGTTGTATCATAAGAAGTTTGTAAGAAAACCAAAAAAATAATAGAAGTGTGTATCTGTCAGATCGATTGCGTGTGACGCAGGGTTAAAATGTTTTTGCGGCAACCATTTATAGGTCTCATAAACATTAATGACTCGGTGTATAATTCTAAAACATTTGTTTGTTAGAATTTTACAATACCTCAGACTGCTAACCTGGTTTGCGAATAGATTAAATACATATCCCGTACCCCAAAACAACATTTAAATAAATAAGCCGTACTATATCCGACCAGAAATGTAGCTTCAGACTTGCCAAGCGCTGGCTGGTGTTCTAGCTGATGACGTCACATAGCGGCAGTCATGTTGTGACGAACTGTTTTCGTGGGCGTTACAAATGTAAGATTTTGCTAATGGCTGTAATTACCTCAAATCACCTACAAATTAAAAAATGTCACCTCTCATGCGCTAGTTTTTCTGTGTAGATTACGAATATTTTCTCAGTGAAATTTGTGAGAAAGGCCCATTAAATTAACATTTGGTTTATTTTTCCACATTTTTGCATTTTGTTTTTAATTTTAGTAACTGTTTTTAATTTTCTAGAATTTTGGGAATGTTTCTGAAATTTTCGTAGTTTTGGAAATTTGAAAAAAAGAAAAAAAAAATTCACAGTCGCCCGAAAATACACCTCCAGACTCCTGTCCCCAAAGGGAAAACATACTACTCCGAATCGATTTTATTAAAATATTGACACTCACTGGATAATATTTATAATTTGGGCGATAAGAAAACCTCTTACTTTTCCAGCATGTTAAAGTAATAAATCATCCACCCTCTTCATCACAAAATCTGTATGCTAGATTCCAGTCGGTTGTTGCATGGTAATTTGTAGCCATGTTGTAGGCAGTGCTTTGTTGGACTATTTGCAGTTATAGCATTATAGTTTTAAATCCTAACTGTATAATTTCACGTAGATGTGGAAGAAACAGTTGTTGCGCCGAGCGGTTAGGAGACAACAGGTTGGTTCAATTCAGTGCAAGGGTCCAACAAAAGAAGACAATCAGTACGATCACTAGAGACAATATATTGTACCAACTATGTAATACAATATATCCGTGAACATCTCTCCAGTAGCATGCACAGTGTCTTAATCTCTCCTCCAGCTCGGGAGAGCCTTATATAGTGTCTTGTAGAGAGGTTCGTTTCCCTCTTGCTTGCACAGTTTTTATGAGAGAGCTTCCAGAAACTTTTGTTCGGCACTATGCTCTACGGTCACTACACTGACCTCTATCTGTCTCACTTTAATGTCCACTTCTCTGTCATACTTTCAGAGCTCTTATGGGCACTGTTCTAGAACTATGGGTTTGCATCGGCCACTGTACACATGGTTTCAAAATAAGACCCACACATCCTACGATGTCACACAAGCGTAATTAACAAACCTGCTGATATCCCATGTTATAGAAAAAACGATGACATACTGTCAGGACCAGATACAAAACGGTAATATTACATTTCAGAGTATAAGTTTACCATTATTAAAAAAAAAAAATACACATTATCAAAGGGTGGGTTTAGCCCCCTAAATCCTCCCATCACCATAAGGGGTTGTGACACTGGCGTATCATAGTTCTACAGTATTTTTATGAAATATCACGCGTAAATCAAATGCGGTCGCCATAGTAAAACATTTTCCTAGTTTCCCCAAATAATAGTCACCAAACTATTGGAGGATGGAATGGAGTGTCTAGTGCCCGATATGGTAATCACCTCTTTAAATTGGGGCCCGGGGGGGGGGTCTGTTAGCCCTCCCCCAGGAATGTTTTGATTTTAAGGTGTAAAATTAGAGCTATTTCAGCAATTTTCACGTATAAACTTTGAATATACTGCAGGTAGGAAGGCTGACATTTTTATTTGATAATATCTTTGGGACGGGGGGGGGGAGGCAACCTCCCACTAAATTATTTTCTTTGGGGTGTGTCTCCCCGCCAAGCACATTGCGTAAAAGTTAATTGTGGCTCAGGTTGCGAAACTGTGCGCGTAACATCAGGCGTGTTCTTTAGGTTTAAAAGCTGTTCAATATTTATGACTTCTGTTAAAAAGCTTTCTTGGTCTGAAATGAGGAGAGTACAACAGATAAAACAATTGCCAGTCTTGGTTGACCAATCAAATTAACTGTGGGAGCTTTAAAGTTTGTTTATCATATCTTTGTAACTGCCCCCTTTTTATATAGGGCGTTACACGGGATTTCGAGCACTGCGCTGGACAGTGCAGACACCTGAATATGTCGTCTCTAGGCCCGTGATGGTAGAAGGCCTGAATGTGGGTACACTATACAGCAAGGGTGACGTCGCTGTGGGGCACTCACGCGTGCTCGCCGGCGGCCCATGCTTAGGTCTCTAGCCTACATACGGCTCTAGTACTCGTGCTCTCATTACTGCGCGCCTACGTCTACACACGCGGACGTCTTACCACACTTGTCATGCTAGTACTAAAGACACGTCTGACTGCTAACTAGCAACTGACATCACAGCACGTCTTACTGCGCGGGCGTCTGACTGAACACTCTTACAACACGGCATGCCTCGCGGACTGCTAACTACGAACTGCCTCGCGCTCTGAGCGCGAAGGGGGCGGGCCGGCTAGCACGCGGCTGTCACCTGAGTTGTCGCCTGACGACAACTAGCCAATGGCGAGAGGCGAGCTACTGGGTGTAGCGAACAAAACTACACACTGGGTGTCCACAAGTACTTAAAATCCCTTACAATCGCCCTCCTTTTTGAAGAGTGGAGCCCACAGCGATACTCAACGTAAACACATAGATACACAACCCAAATACAAGTAAAAACACAAATGAAACAAGACTACTGTTGAGCTGCTGAACTTGGCTCACTGGCACTAGGCCACACAACTTTTACCTCAGAGGCTTCTACGCCTTTCAAGTCTGTAGAACTGTTATTCATGAACTTAACCAAGTAGCATTTCTTAAACACGATCACTAAAACAACTATAGTAATACTGAGAATACACACTAAACAAACATTAAGAATACTAAGAACATCAGCTACACTGGCTTCAGGCTTATTTACAATGTGCATGATCTGACTATATGGTACACTGTATTCATTTCTCTGTAAATACTCGTCAATTTCAGACAACATAGCTTTATCTATAGTTACATTTACTGGTAACCAAACAAATACTTTTTTCTGGATTGACGTTAAACTGAAATTCTGGTACATGTAAAATAGGATAAGTGACATTCAAATTCATTACATCATAGACTATAGCAAGAGCTTTAAAACGATTAGATATCAAGTCACAGTGAGAAGAATTCTCAATCATTCCAGTACCAAATATTGTTTTCGTTATGGGAGGCAATGTCAGCTTTGTACTTCTGCACACAAAGGTAATATCTAGGGGGTCAGTTACGGCAAACAACCAAGTATAATGAGCTCTTTTCAAATGGGTTTTGTCAATTTCACAATGTTTGAAGAACACAAATTACTCACATTCTTACCTAAAAACAAATAGGTTTCACAAGATGGCTCACTTCTATCATATAGCACGAATTCAGTTTTACATACAGTAACACCATGTGTTCTGCGATTGTCCAAATCATTACTGTTCAACAAGCTATAGTAATTCCTATCAGAACTTAGTAACAAGAAATCGTGGGTTATAAATTCACCATGTTGCATCAAACTAGAAACAAAGACAGGGTAAGTGTGAAGCTCATATAACTCAAAATTTGTTATTTCATTTCCAAGTGGTACCTCAATTAAAAGCCTTAACAAATCATTATGAACTACTGCTTGTACTGTTGACAAACCATAATAGATATACAAATTCTCAGCTTCAACTGGTACTATCATGTGAATAGGCAATGCGACACTTTCGCTTATCATTTTCAAAATATCCAGAAACATAACAGGCTTGATGAGCACACTACTCAGCTTATGGTTAATACTACTTTCAATAGCTTGACGTAAATTACTAGATTCAAAACAAGCATTGGTAAGTGCTTCACTAGCACGTAAAAGTATACCTTGCAAATCTATTTTAGAATGCATGACAAATGCATTTTGTAACAACTTCTCTACATCATGGTTGACATTTTTGTACCAACTTTCATAGTGACTAACATAATCAGTAGCAATTTTGCGAACTAGCTTAGTGTTATCTACAATGCGGTTTCCCAAGTTTCTCAAAAGAATTACATTATTTGCTACATCAGAAGCTATACTTCTAGAACTCAAATCAACATTTTCAAGACGCTTATTTAACTGTTTCACATCATCAGAAGTTGCTGTACCAAACATGGCTTTAATTACTTTACCACCTATATCACACAAACCTCGTTTCTTTCTTATTTTAACATTACGGTCTGGAAGCAAGTACGTGAAACTATCAACTTCTGTTTTGAAATTATCATATGCACTACGCAACTGAGATAAAGCAAGATTAAAATTATTATCATAAACACTAGAATCTATACTATCAAGAGACTAATTTTGATGCACACCGTATACTAGATCTAACATATCACCTAGTAAACTACATTCTTGAGACAAGGCATAAATATTAAAATTTATTACAACTAAGTACTCACTGTCTGACACAATAACATCACTTTGACGTTCAAACACTATACCTACATTGGACTGTCGCACTTGGATTTCAGATGCTAGAACAAAACAAAAAATATTACACAACACTATACACACGTTAAACATTTTCAAGGACGTCTTCGTAAGTTGTAAGGCATGGGGGGTCTCACGGGTGACGATGGTGGTTTAGGGGAGGGAATCTTCGTTACTGCTCGGCGTCGGGGTGGTGTACCGACAGGATCTGCGGCTGACTGAGTCGCAGGAGGTTGTAGCTTCTTCTTGACTGCAGGAGGAACTGGAGGTTGCTTCCGTGGTCTTCCTCTCGGACGGTCTTGGTCATCAGGTAGAGAAGGCGGCTTGGCGATACCTGTGTACGGCTTGACTCGGTTCACATGAACAATGATGGAGCGGAAAGGCAACTGGAGCTTGAGGGTAACTGCAGAGCACACCTCAATAACTGGATATGGCCCTTTCCACACTTGCTGGAATTTCTTGACTTGATTCTTCTTTAACACTGGATTGCTCAGATACACTAGGTCTCCAATC
>PNEQ01043789.1:0-16397 GCA_003012365.1 Medauroidea extradentata
AGGTTCCACGTGTAATTTACAATGGCGGGGAACTCTTATTTGTACGATAGATACGGGAAAAACGATAATTGGAAAATCGACACATGCGGACATTGTTATCATTGGTTATAATAGGAATTACGTCGGGACCATTAAAAAATTACGATACATGCGGAAAAACGATACATGCGAGTACGATAGATAGAGGTTCGACTGTATATCAATAGTCATAATGCTTTGTTTTGGTTTTATGAAGGGTTTTGTATTAGGATCTAGTGCATTGCGTAGAGTGCTGTGTGGAGCTGCTGTATGAGTGGATTATGTTTGCCCGTATATAGGAGTTGATAGGGTGGGGGGTTGTGCGATCACCCTTAATTACAGGGCCTCCTTTAGGAGAGTTTTGCGTTGATTTCTGAGTACAGGTTGGGTCTTGGGTCTTTAGAGGGTTTTTTCCTGGGTTTCCAGTAGTCTCGAAGATTTCGGCTTGAGTGGTAAATGGTGGAAGCCCCAGTTGACGGTGCCGGCGCATTCCCTTTCCTCTTCGGACCTCCCACTCCACTGGCCATGGAGGGGTAGGCCCGCGAGGGGAGGGGGTGGTCTGGTTCCGTTGACTGGCGGTAGGGGCGCGCCCGTCGGCAAGTCGAGCTGGCGGCCGCTCGAGCAATGAAGCTCACTCTTGTGTCGGGCGTGGACTAGGAAGGGTCGATAAGGGGAAGCCACCCTCAGTTTGAAAAAGGGATTAACGAGTGCTACCGGACGGTAAGCAGGATTTCCTGTGTGCGCTCTGCTTCGTTTGCCAAGGTGGGAAAGTGCAATGCCGTGGGACGTTGCGGCCGTGTGGTGAGTCCGCATAATTGACTGCATTTTCGACGAGAAATGGGTGAGTCTCCTCTGCTTGCTTATGAGCCGACCCGAATCGTCGCCCTGAAGGTCCATCCAACTAGGGAAAATAGCAAACTTTAGATTCCCTCCTTTTCCTGTGTGCCAAGCGGAGCCGTCAACGAGGCCGGGAGAGCCGCATAACGGCAAATTATGTCAAGGTGCCTGGAAATGCGCGGTCCGATGAGCTGATTATAACTAAAGGTCGCCCTCAGACAAGGAGATTGTCTCTATGATCTTCTGATTTCCCTGAAATTGCTGGAGACTAACTAAACCCTTTAGGAATGTTATGAGTGTTATGGTTTTGTGGTTGAAAACCCGATGCGTTTGATGTCGTAATTGTGATAATTATCTGGCCCTTTATTGGTATGTGATGGGCAGTTGACAGGATTTGAGAGTGTGTAACATTGAACTGTGTGCATTTAGCACCCATTTGGATGTAGGCTTAACATTGTAACTAACGTCTTGTATATGTAAAGAAAAGTACCTGAATATAAAGTGGTGATTAGTGATTTTGCCCGAGTTTTTCTTTGTTCAAGAATGCAGTTACTTTACCCTTGCAACCTACATCTATAAGGATAGGTAGGAGTGTTGCCGAGTCTTGCCCTGTTTGTGTGAGCTTTTCCGTGGGGTTAAGCCTTCGGAGTGTTTGCTTTTTTTTTTTGAGGCCTTCGGCTGAGTAGAGAGTATATTGGGCCATTAACGGCTCAATAGAATGGCATATTTTGAATAAATGATACTCTGGGTGTGCATATACGACCTTTCTGTAGCTCAACATCAAGCGTGAATTAACGATAATGAAACATGAATATCGTTGACAACGTAATTTAAGTGTGAGCAATGTTGGCGTTTCGAAAGTATTTACAAGGGTAATTGTAGTTGGCACAACATACATTTTGATAAAGCTGTTTGCGTCCTGGGAACTTGTTTTGGCAGCGAGCGACTACACAGACGTGAACAATAATTTGTGTGTGCAAGGACCTATATGGAAACTGGGTAGTTCAAAAACAAAATACGCAGTGTGTCAAACCTATATCACTTGTGTCACTTTTGACCACTACCTAGTCACAGCTCCTGACGCTCGCTCGCTCAGCAGATGGGACGTGATGATAACATTACTCCCTTTGTTTTGCAGGCAGTTCTTTCACATCTCTAGCTCGGTGGCTGTGTGAAAATATTCTGCTTGTATAATAATTCTACTCTCTGCACGAGTTATTTACACACTTCACGAATGTGCATGGAGAGGGATTTGATACTCAGTTTCAATTTGCTCACCAACAGGTAACAATTACAAACATCAAGATATTGATCAGTGTTAATAAACTTGGGTAACACATTAACAGAGAAACTTTAAACCCACACAATGCTGTTTCACATTTTCTTTTCACCTTGTATGCAAATGTATCCACAGCTGTTATTTACGGTCGAGCCGATTGCATGCGTGTGTGTGTGTGTGTGTGTGTGTGTGCGGGCGGGCGTGAGCGCACGTATGGACTAGTGACTGACACCAGACGCGCTGTTGTCAAGTGTCGTACTGCCCTATGCCACGCATATCCAAGACATGCACCCGACGTTTGGTACTGTCAGTTATGAACTGTCCTGCTTTCACTTGTTAAAAGAATGATTTATAAACATTACTGTGTATCATTAAATTACATGATGGTAATTATATTTAATAGCATTTAGTTAACAAAACGGAAAACGTAATAAAGCTTAAATGAACACTACGTGTAATCGTAATATCATAGGCACAAAACAGACTACCGTATCCAAGGGCACAAGTAATCAGTGGAAAAATGTTACGTTGCGCACATGATGAAGAGGTGAGCGAACTGCCTTTTTGGAGTGGTTGGCTGGTGTTGGAAAAGAGTCAGGCGAGTCGCTGACCGGCCGGGGGATGGGAAGGGCATTCGGGCCGGCCTGCTGGCCATCGCGTCGTACGGGAGGAAGGGACAGATACGTATATTATTAGTAGAAACACGCTGTGTGCGGCAGTACACTTTTCGAGAAATAACTGCAACCATTTGTGGTCATAATAAATGCAAAGCCTTTTTCTGCTATTTTCTTTGAATTAAAATATTTTTAAGTGAATTTTTTTTCTTTTTCTACGGTTCCTGGAAAATGGGTTGTTACTTCGAGAGGGTCGTTATACCCGGGGTCGTATAATCAAGAGTTGACTACTTCCTGTGCATGAAACATTATTTACAGTCAGGTTGCAGCAACTGACAGGACTAATACAGTAGCATGCTTGCAAATGATGTTGTCATTTGTAGACAGCTTTGTGTGTCACCATACAAAGTCACCATCTTTTTTTTTTATAAAGAAAACTGTGTTAGTGTTTATGGATGTACAGTATAAAACTCTCTGTTTCAACCCTATTCTTAGAAACTGTGAAGGGTCATGACAGGGGTTTTATAGTCTTGGTCACGGCCCTATACTCAGTTTTCGGGAACAGGAACCGCGAGTGCACGTATAAGAGAGGTTTGTTGTAGTCATGTGCCACTTAAGTTTACCTATCTTACCACTGGTTGGGGATACTTTTATTACATTAGCGAGAAGTTAGGGTGTTAACCTTTCCTAACGTAGTGATGTCCTTGTGTAGGACCACATCCTGATAGACTTCTGCTTGACGCGGTCGCGGCTGTGGACGCTGTGGCACACCCAGGACGAGGTGCCTGTCCTTATGAACAGCTTGCTGGATGGGGACGCCCCACAGTGGGAGCACGTGGTGCTGGAGCCGCCGCCTGACCGCGAGAGCGTGGTTGTCGACCCTGGAGAGTACCCGCAGCAGGCGTACATCTCCTACATCTTCCAGCCGGGCCTCTTCCCACTCAACATCATTGCTAGGGCTCTCAATGTGAGCATCAGTCTGTTACAGTCCCGCAATTCCTGACATTCAGATAATTTGAAACATTGTGTGATTATAAGTACAATGGAACCCTGTTGTAACATCCACAGTTATAATATTTTCCTGCCTATAAAGCTACCTTCTCTTGGTCCACAGACATGGTTTTCAGTAATTATAAAGTTTTTCCATTTACTCAGTCTAAACTTCTCTGTTCCCTTGAAAAATATTATGACCATATTCTACTGTAGTACTGTATGTAGTAATGAATACAACACTTAGTTTTTATTAATTTTTACTTTATATTAATGACAGTGATAAACTGCTCTATTGAGTATTTGTCATATTGTTTACACTACGTAGAGTTACTATGGTACGTTTTTAATTAATATACAGTATTTAGTTAAACCTTTAAAAAGCAAAGGTGCCAAGTACTATGAATTGTCCGTGGTTTATACTAATGTAATCATTCTTTATTACAGAATTATGGTTGCCCCAGAAATACTACGGAATTTTACATTTTCAATGTTATTTTATTTATTACTACCTGTATATGATTGCTTGTTGTTTATATCATGTTGTTCACATATGTTAAGAGCACGCTGATTGTGACAGTTCAAAACAGAAGCAGAGGCTTACCATTGAGTCTACCCAAAGAGATAATTTGAATAAATAAAAACATTTTGTATGCATCTTAATAAATTTTGATGACTAAGCTAGTACAATTTTTATGCATTAGACATAAATGCGCCGTGAATGTATTGAGTTGCATTTAAAAGATTTTTGAAAAAAAGAACATGAAATTAAAATATGTTTCTGTACATTAATGTTAGTAATTATATACTAACCTTCATTTTATGATGTGCCATGCAGCAGAAAGGCATTCACCAATACATAGTTAATTTAACTTTTTAAGAGACTTTTTATGCAATTACAGTAATATTAATTCACAAATGTAGCTTTGTTGTTATATACACTGCAAGTGTTCTGTTAGTCCTACCTTACTAATGTGTCATTCTCGAACTTGGCCGTCAGTGTCCAAGGGTATTACGCAGCAGTGTACTGTAGTATGTATGTGGAATGTAGAGAATGATCAGTGCACACGTGGCAAGGACAGGGATGAACGTAACTGGTGTGGCAGGTGTACCAGAAGTCCCCAGTGCGAGGGGATGCGCTGGCAGCCAGCAGCCGGGAACTGGAGGCTCGAGTGTGTCGCGCCATGGAGGAGACGGTGCAGGAGAAGGTCAGCGACCAGGACCTAACGGAGGAGGAGAAGCTGCGAGTGGCTCATGCCTGCTGGGCCCAGTTCTGCAGTTCCTGCGTTAGCTTCCATGGCAAGGCGGCCAAGATGGTGGGCCTCATGGTCGCCCAGCCCGCTGACGGCATCGTGCTGCTAAAACAGAGCCAGTTCTCTCTCGTCAGGTGAGCCCCTCCTCACACAACTGCAGTGTGTCTCGAGAGACCAGGGAAAGAAGCATCTTGCAGAGCAATGTGCGTTACATTCAACTACAGTAGAAACCCTTCCTTAAACGCTAACCAGACATAAAATGCAAGTAAAGATGGAAAGTGTAGATGTAAAAGCAGCAAATAGGAGCACAAACAGTAGGTGTCAAATAGAGGTGTGTTGAACAACAGTTTTACTGTGTGTGTTAGCTTGTTAATAGAAAGTCTTCAGTGTTGTGTATATAGCTATCTTATTTAGCCTTGTAACGAGATGAGGAATTGAATGTAAATATTAACTTTCAATGAAGTTATTCTTCATACATTAAACAGCTGGATAAAAAAAGATCCAACGTTTAGGAAACTCTCCACAGAGTATTGCATACGGTAGACACGTGAAGTTTTGTGGAAATTTCCAAGGAAACTTTCATGTCTCTGTCAAACTAGGTATTACTAGAGATATGCACCACTTGTAGTGGGACGTTGTTCACAGGCCCATGGATGCCCTGGAGCACCTCCTTCTGATGAACCTGGACACATGCATGCCAGAGCACTTTCACGGGAGGCCCGTGTTGAGCGACAGTCCTGCCACCTGTGCTGATCTTATCAAGCTGATGTGCGTGGTGCAGGCTTTGGAGCGCGAGGCCCCTGAGGTGCATGCCTACTTTCGACAGGAACTAGACAACCTCAAGACACCTCAACAAATTGTTGACGACATACTCATCAATGGTTTGGTCGGCAGGGTGAGAGCTATATACTTTTTATATTGTAGTTTATGGACGAGCCAGCAATTATGACATATTTTATAATTACATCAAAGTCCGCATGTAACAAACTCAGGAATAACAAAAATGGCGATTTAACAAAATCATTTTAGGAACCTTCAACAAACAACAAAAAAACATTTTAAATAACTACGTAATTGACTTTGATAAATTTGAATATTAATTGTAAAGAAAGTCTAATAAAAATACTAGCACTGGCCGCAGTATATACCACTTATTTTTCCATACATCAACCACCGAGAAACCAAAAAAAAAGTCATAAATATTTGTTTAAAATTTTGGCCATGGAAGTGACTTTTAGATAAGCACGCACGGGCGCGGCCGAGCGAGTGACGCTGTGTTGCTTAACAAGCGTGCACCTAGATCCTCATCCTAGTGGCTGGTGAGAAAACGAGCATCTAGGTATCCGGTCTCCACAGTACGGCGGTAGACAGCACAGGAACCAATTCACAGATAGTTCTTTGCATCTTCATTAGAATGCGCATTCTCTATTGATTAATTCTATTACCAATAGATTGCAGTGGTGTCCTGAGTGATTGTTTTCTGTCTCGTCCCGTGATAAAACCAGCGAATTTATAAAAAAAAACTTATGTTATTTATACAGACTTTTTACAATGAATTTACTACCCTAAACGTAAATACTGTAATTTGTTTCTTCAATGCCAAAAAAAACTTCAGTATTTTTAGCGAGCAGACCAACGAGTTTGTTTCATGAGCACGGCTGTCTACATGTTACAATGGCAGTGGTGGCACGTATTTAATTATTATTTTACTGTTGT
Organism: Medauroidea extradentata; assembly: GCA_003012365.1. Taxonomy (NCBI): domain Eukaryota; kingdom Metazoa; phylum Arthropoda; class Insecta; order Phasmatodea; family Phasmatidae; genus Medauroidea; species Medauroidea extradentata. Next base: position 6,708 of record PNEQ01043789.1, read on the forward strand.
CTTGCAAACTTTTAATTCAGTTTATTTTCCTTTGTGCACAACCATTTGTAAGTTTTTAAATAATTAACTTGGCATAACATGTCTAGGGGTTGTTTTGCCCACGCAAGAAGGCACTCGGAAATTTGGTTTTCTAATATTTTGGGACAAGGGTCGTTCATCTCTGTCATTCAGAGGTGTGCTTTTAATGGTCTTGTCTATTTTTTATAAATTTATATTTTACCTGTCACTCCCCTATTTTTTCCTTTAAAAGTCATGGAAGTCTGAGGAAGCACTTGGTGCTCGCATTATCAATTTTTGAACAAGGATCAATCATATCTGCAGTTTTGAAGTATGCTTTTGATCGGAAGATGTCTGGAAGTTGATATGAATATGTATTATGGTTATTACTTTTCGTATTTTATCGCAAACCGTCACGAAAATCGAAGCTTGACTAGACACACTTTGCAGAAAAAAAATGCAATTTAAAAATTTTATGATGGGGTGTGGGACAAAATCGGCCGCTATAGATTTTGTAAAGGTGGTTACTTTACAAATGTGATGAGTGGAATCGTGAGTATTCATAAAATTGGTGGGGTAGTGTTTAATTTTAATTTTAATTTTGTTTTGTTACATTGGGACCCCTTTTTTTAACACTTCTCAAAGGACCTGGAAAAATTGTTGTAAAAAGCAGGAAAGAGTAAAAAGAGGGAAATTTCTAATAATGGTGGCCACCCTCCTGGAAAACCTGGAATTATCAGGGAATTTGCAAGGAATTTTTGGTTCATCTGAGACATATCAGGGAATTTTCTTGCCTTGTTCATTTTGAGCTTCCACAAAAGTTATAGGAAGAAATATAATGGAGTTTTGTGATCAGTATAGCAGTTTTATTAAAATAAAATTACCGTCATGTAGGCGTGATTATACTCCATTGTCAAGTTCGTAGTTATTTCTGCTGAATGTTTTACCAAGTTCACTGGCAGTAAGGTCAGAAAGGACTTGAAATATTTATCTTTATTGGATAATATGTTGAATAAAATCCCAAAATGTTGTTTTTATATTTGCAAAAATCAGGGAAATTTTTGGTTTTCTGTGAGGGGAATCGGGGAAAAATCAGGTAATTTTCTTTGTTGCAATGAGTGGCCACCCTGCTAATGTAAAAACAACAAACAAGTGGGGCCACAGAAAGTAGGTGTAAAATGCAGGAAAGTGTAAAAATGGGGGAGTGCGTTTAAATAGGGGATATAGAGTACATTTATTTTTAACATTAATTATTTACTAAACCACTGGAAATGCTTGTACTCGTAACTACACTGGAATGTCTATGTTTTGAACCATGATAAATTTAAAGTCTGCATCTGTGGAATATATCCTGTAGCCCCATTTTTATTTATGTGATTTTAAGAAAACACTTGAATTGATAGTCTACAGTTGAATAGGGGTGTGCGAATATTCGAAAATTTCAAATAGTAAATGTGTAGGTACTATTTGTATTCGAAAAACGAATACCAGATTCCGAAATTTCGAAGTATTCGAGCAATTTCGAATAGTGAATTCTGAACAATTTCTTAAAATTATATGAACGGGTAACAAGGCTATTTCTACTTACTAGCACAACATTATTTGTCTGATTTTCCTATTTTTGCAGATATTTAAAGGTTAAAATAAATATATCGGAAAAAATTGACATTCACAGACAATCATGTATGTTTTCAACGTAAATATTTACATATTCACGTGTGGCGTCACATTCGTGGCTATAGATATACTCGCGCAGATACTCATCATCGAATACTTGGCACTCGAAGCATGCTGATACGCGCTAACGGAACATCTCAATATACACAAGATGATGGCTGTGATGGTCACGTCGCTGTCCTTAAGGCAGTAATCACCACGATTGCAGCAGCGAAAGTTTGATGTCTACCTAGTTACCGTGTATACGTCTATGACAAGGTGTTTAATGCTGTTTGTCTACGTTTTACACCGTGCCGTATATTTATATGAAATGTTTGCTGCGGGGACGTTAATAATTCTTATTTTCGTTAATTAAACAAGCGAAGAATATTGCGAATCCTTACTGATGTCGCAAAGAGAGGGAACACAAATTAAAATGGCCAAAACGTGGGGAAACATAATTTTCAGCTGTTTGTGTAGTCTGCAATTCGGAATTTAGCGTGACGAAAGTGTGGATACAAGATATTCATTGGGATGAAATTACGGCGGTTCATGCTAGAACTTTATGCATCGATAATAATTTTGGACCTTGTAAACATTTTCGTAAGTAAGCAAGGCCATGAACGAAGTAGTTAATGTGAGTGTACTATGGTTAATTTAACTTTTTTTTAACTCTGATAGGCCTACTTTTATTTGATTACGGTATATAATTAGCTGGTTGAACATGTTAAAAATTTTTATGCAGCTATTCTACGAATGTTTCCAATTGTGAAACACACAGGAAGTTAACCCGTACGAGAGTCCACACGAAGCAATAGAAGCGCGAACAAAGTACATGAGGCGTGCAACGTGTGATACAACACTAAATACACGAAGCGAACTAAAATTACCGGCATTATCCAGCTCGAGTAGACCAAAATGTATCCTGTAACTTGTTTTTTATTTGGCACCAATCTCTAATACATGACTCTGTGATGTCGTTCTTATGACCTACTGCGCAGTTTCCTATTTCTTCTGCTTCCTTAATTACTTTTATCTTCTCACTTACTGTAAACGAACGCATTCGTTATTTTGACATTTTGATTTCTCAAAGAACTATCAAAATACGTACTAACGTACATAGTCACTATGAAAACACGTATCTACTATGCACCAAGACAATGCTGCCTAAACACGTGACTAGTTATCTATCGTGCCTCCAGCATTCCTCCGTCAGCTTGGCTTTGTGCATGTGTGCCTAGCCACCTGCGCTGTTGTCAAGTCTCTGAGCTCGCCAGTTACGTACCCACGTAACGCGTGGACTTCAATTACAAATTGTCCCACGTAAGCAAGGCCAACCTCATTTTTGTGATCTAAATTTTGGAAAAAAGGTGTTTGGGGTACATGAGCGAATACGGTATACATTACAGTGATATTGATGGCGATCCTGAAGATGACTATCATAAACCTACAGAAGACGAAGTGGGAAAGTCTTGATTTTACACACAATGTACCATATAGTAATCATGTTTCTTCTGATGGTACATTAACTTCAACCTCGTTTAATCTTATAATTTTTTTATAGGACCCTTATCAAACGTTATAACAGGGTTCTACTGTATGTTGTGTTTGTACACACACACATACAGTATGTGTATGTATCTGGGTGTGTGTGCATTTGTGCGTGTATGTACACAGAGAGAGAGAGTCTTAATCCTCTCTATTTCAACCCATCGTGGCTCTCGAGAACGTAATCATAATATTTATATAAGAGGTCGAAATAGAGAAGCTTACGGTATTTATTTATAGACATTTAGAGTGCATCTGAATGATTGGGGTCCCTTTATGCAGTAACACTATACGAACACATTATTATAATGTATCTTGTACATTTTAAGTTTGCCTGTTTTCGACAGTCCTCTTCAGAGCAAAATGTCTGCAAATATAGTTACATAGTTATGTAATATTTTAAGACAAAACAGTGTAACTGCTAGGCTTCTTTTCCAGGAGAAAAATTTCAAAAACATGCAAACTTATACGTACTTGACAATACAATAACAAAAGGGCAATGCAATCTGTACTGAATTTTGGCGATTACTGCTTGCCTGACAATTTGGGACATTTGGTTTGAGCAGTTCGCTGGGCAGAAGCTGGTAGTGCCGTATGATTATAATAACAGTAATAAAGAAAGTATTGAGATGTTCTCATGTAAGTTGTGCCCTGGAATTTTACACAAAATTTTTGGAAAGCATTCCCAACCTACATTTAGGACAATACAGTATGTACATATGGTTAATAACTGTGATGTAATGGTGTGCCTCGTGATGTAGATCCCGCAGATGGTGCTCCACTCTCTGGAGAACCTTGTGGCTAGCTGCGACGTGGTGTCAGCCATGCGGGCACTGGTGGGGGCGCTGGCCTGCGACTTTGGTGAGCCACGCAGGGAGGGCAGTGAGACTGATGTGGCAGACTTCTACCAGAATCTTCCCAAGATGTACAGCAGTCACCTGGGTGCCAGCACCATCGCGCAGTCCCTCCACCAGATGGCAGTGGCGAGGTAATATACTTTTCTGTCATTACTAGCTACAGTATAGTGAAACATAATTAATAAAAGCCTGTGTTACTGTGGGTGTCTGGATTCTCGCAGGGACGTAGCCGTGGGGGGAGGTGGTCCATGGGAGTTCAGACTCTCCGTTCCCTTGCCTTACAGAAACTACCTCAATACAGTCCACCCCGATTTTACAAGACCTCGAGGTACTAGAGAGTGACCTCATAAAATTGCTACCTTTTCAAATTCAGCACTTACAAAATTGGGGTTAGGACTCAGCATTCCCAACAATGACCTTGTAAAATTGCTGGCTCGTAAAACTCTGTGCTCATAAAACTGAGATTCTATTGTAGCACCATTTCGCACCTTGAAATCCGAATTACAGTCTTAGTTTTCTTCTGTTTGGTCATCGACTATTGCAGATTGGTTAGGGAGCCAGGGGTTGAATGATATACATCGCAACACATATGAAACTATACATGTAAAATAGAAAAACAACACATGGAAAAAAAGGTGTCTGGAGGGGAGAGAGGGTGAGAAGGCGAATTTGTAGTCTTAAACTGAGGGGTGTCAAGTGGGAGGCAGAGAGAGAGAATGTTCTCACCGCCCAGTTCTTCCATCATATCTACTCCTGTCCTTTTTCTCCCCCTCGCCTCCCTTGCTCTGTTGTAACCGTAGCTGCTAAAAACCCTAATTTTTTTCATGTCCTTATCTACGTTCCTGTTCAAAGTGTTACGTAGTGTTTACACAATACAAGAGTTAAAAACTTATCTGATGATGGCCAGAAGTTTACTAGCTTTTACGCATGGTACTTTTATGGCAGAAGCAATGAGAAGTTAATTTTGACAGCTATCTTTCCTTTCTCTACACAATCACAATACTTTCATGCATTTATATTGGTGGTTGAAACTTACTTTTATTTCACCCGGTTCACTCAAAAACAAAAATCTTAAATACAAATACAAACATATAACAAATGGCCAAGTAGCTTTGTTGATGCAGTGTTTGCCCTATAGGTATTTTGTCGTGTGCAGTGCTGCACTCTGGAGGAAGTAACGCCGCAAATATATATATATGTAAAGCCTGAATTAGGATGGCTTGAGCTATAAATTTAATCCGGGCATCCGTATTACAGTTGCACCACCTTGCTAATATTTTTGTGGTCTTTTTAGAAGTATATGGAAGGTGTTTTGCTGTAGTTGGCCAATGTTTACAAGGTTACAGATAGTTATACTGTGACAAACTTGTGTCATGTTTGCAGGCTGTCCATCTGCTGGAGCATTCTTCTATGTCAGAAACTGATGCTGACGAACAACAGGATAGGCCTGGGTCTAGACTCATCAGCGGTGACAACCCTCACCAGCGTGCATAGGCAGACGAGCAAGCTGACACAGCTGTACAACGTGCTAGCGTGGGCGTGCGGGCAGACTGCAGTGCCTTCGTCGCTGGACGAAGTCGTGGCCAGCCTGAAGAACGCGTCGCTGATCAAGCAGCTGTCCTCGTCACCTCGCAGACTCACCGTCGTCGAACTGTTCTTCCAGATGTCTCTGGCTGCCAGTTATAGCGAGGCTCTCAGCCGACTGGATTGTGACGAAGACAAGGTGTTCCTCTGGCAGTGCTCCATGCTGACGTACATCACTACTCTAGGTGAGCTTTCTTCACTTATGTGAGTTCCAGGCAGATTTGATTTTAAATGTGCAGTACACTGCATGTCCTGCCGTCACATTGTCTTGCAAAACATTAGTAATTTGTAGCTGTTTTTAGCATAACGTCGATACCATATTGTTATAAAGTAATTTTTGTACGTGAAATATATTCTGGTAAAAATTCGAAACTACACATTATTTATGTGCAAACATATTGAATGACTGTATCGGGATTGAAATTGTATTATCTTGGTGAAAAGGAAGTGGTGAAATCAGAAGTGGTCAATGTGCAGGTAGTTGCCACGGTTGTTTATAATTGTAGCAAAGTGACAATGCCAGTAAAGGACTCATGTGATGGTGGCAGGTGGATTGCTGTGGCCTACGTCAAACGCCCACGCGTTCCTGCACTTCCTGATGTCTGCTGGGCAGCAGACCCTGCTGGAGGAGTACGACCGGCTGCTGGAGTGGCTAGGGGTGAACGACCATGTTTGCAAGTTCCTGCTGGGCCAGTGCTACCTGGCTAGCGGGGAGGAGACCAAAGCACTATACATGTTTGAGTGGGCGGCAGATGGGGCCGGGGACGAGTTCTTTTCCCGCACGCTACAGCTTGACCCGAACAATTATAGCACCAACAACCAGCTGCTAGTCGCCTATTATACCAAGGTACCCGCCTTTCTCTCTCTTATCTTCCCTCTCTTACCCTCCTTGCCGGAGAATCAGGTACATTGATAGACAGCATTTCTGTATGATCGTTTTCCCTTGCCCCTTCATTTAAGTGCTTCTTCATACTCTATATAGTTGAGTCCATTAACATGTCACCTATTCTCATTTTTATGTCGCTGCTTTTCTATCACATCAGTGACTAGTACAGTAGAACCCTGATTTAACGAAATGCCACGGGACCCGAAAATAATTTCTCTAAATCAATGTTTCGTTAAATCCGACTTAATATTTTTTTTGTACTTGTCTAGTCCGATGTTTTATGTTTGTCCGTTGTTAATTGTTTGTCCGTTGTTATTGTGTCTGTTTCGTGTCATCCTATTGGTCGCATGACTGTCGGATGGCACTTTAAACCTAATAAACGAAATGAAATTTCATTAATTTATAAATGAAATTACTGTATTATTAATTTTCTTGTATTTAACGTACCGTATGTCATACTACATGTAATTCTGTGTTCTTCCTGTATCAGCATGTGTGTTAATATTACTCTCTTGAAATAGTAATATGTATAGTTTTTTAGCAATTATTTTATGCTATTCTACTTTCGGATAGACAGTATAAACTTTTACCATTTATTGCATAATTTTCTTTCTTTCAACTTTCTGTCCAGAGAGAAATTTTATCTCTTCAAGATGTTGTGCTGTTTACATCTCTGATGTTGAGCTGTTGAACATACAGGTTATCTCAATGTTTGAGCTGCGCAACCACCACGAGTGCGTGATCCAGTTGGCGGTCCGTGGGATCGCCAACATGCCAGACAACCACGGGCTTGCGACGTTGAAGTCTGTGCTGTTTAACCAGTACTTGCACCTGCGCCTGTTCAGACAGGCGTACGAGGCCATGAGCACCAACCCCGACCCTTTGCAGCAGGACAGTCATCTGCGCCAGCTAGTCCTGCGACTGTTTGACCAGGAGCGTGTCGACTTACTGCTAGAGTTCTCTACCCAGGTACCAGTATCAAGATCCATCCTCTCCCTTCTTTCCTTCTATGATTTTCCCGACTACCAGCATTGTTTGTTCAGACTTTGCTACAGTTAGGCATAATTGCCTGGGACATACCAAAAATTTATTTCTCGTGTGTGGCAGGTCTTAGTAACATACAATTTATGCACTTGCAATGAAACCCTGTTGATGGATAGCCGCATTAAATTACTACATTAATTTTTACTCACAGCTAGTACACATAGAAAATAAAAGTTTCTGTAATACACTTCCAAGGTACCTACCTGTTTTATGACTGACTGTAATTTTTACTTTCCGTCCATTTTCCAGCACCTTGCAACCCTCCGAATGTTTGCATTGGCTAGCGTACATAGATGTATTCCGTGTTTTGAAAGTCCATTCACAGTTTTTATGTGTTTGGGAATCACTTTGTGTTACTGCGAGGATAAATTGTTATTTTATTATTACAGTAGAACCCTTTTATAACATTTCTCAAGGGTAGAACCCTTTTATAACATTTCTCAAGGGACCAGAGAAAATCAGACTTAATAAATGGGAAAACTTTATAACAGGGTAATTTTTCATTGAAACACATGTTTGTGGAGACCAAGAGAAGGTAACTTTATAGGCAGGAAAATGTTATAAAAGAGGATGTTATAACAGGGTTCCATATTATTATTACTATCATCATCATTACTGTTGTTATTATTATTTTTCCTGTTAACAGTGTTCTGTTTGCTCCGCTTCCTCTGTTTGTGGTATTAGATATGTACGGGTGGCTCTCAGATGCTACACCAAATGGGCCGAACTAACTTGGAGAGACGCGAGCCTCTATCTGAGAACCTGGAGGCTAATGCTCCCTAGGAGAGTGGTGTCCCTCTGGAAGGTCCAACGTTAGATACATTTCATTGCGTGCAGAGGGAGACTTTAAGAATTTATTTTACTTATTGGGGAAGGTTGGCGACAACTCACCTTAAAATAACTGTCGAAGCAGTTTCTGTTTCTGATTGGATAGGGGGGCATCTCTCTTAGGCAATTAGCGTTCTTCCTGGATGATTTCCTGGATCCATCGGTGCAGGAGTACAGGCCGGGGTGCCGTCTTGATCGGACTAACCAAAGTTATCTGATTGCGCTTAATCTACTTCAGTATTTTACTAAAGCGGACCCGTGACCGTGGTTGGGCCTGAGTGGCCACTAATTTTTGATAATACTGAGCTCGGGCAAAGTAGGCTCTGGACCAGGTAATTTCTTTAACTCCGGGATAAGACATACAGAGTACGACTCTGGTTCCTGGATGAGCTGTCGTCGAGCTAAGGCGGCCTGCTGCCTTGGATTCACTAAACTGTCAACTTCGTCTTGAGTAGTTATATGGATTGTCAGTTCAGACATTGAAATGATTGAAGTATGTTTTGCTGATGTATTGAATGACACAAGTTACAAATTTACACGGCACTTTATAATTATTTACACGAACTGGTTCATCACTGATTTACTGACTGTGCAGAACATAATTCTTAGTGCACTTAAACTACGCCACATGGTTAGTTTTGCAAGAACCTCAGAACTAAACTTACACTTCCTGCGGATGCTATCGGCGGGCCTCGTGGCTGTCGGCTGAACTTACGCAGCTGGGTGCGTTCCAATGACAACTTGCCCATCAGGGTGGTTGCCTCGCTACCTCACCGACAGACACGCAGGAAATAGTGCGGATTTGGGTAGGAGGGTGTAGGTGGTAGGCTACTGCCACAACCCATAAGTAAGGAGTGAGACTTTAGGTGGCAGGCTACCACCACAACCCGTAAGGTAAAGGGGAGAGAGTGCCTAGAGAGCTCGGTTGGAGTCTGGCCCTAGGAATCACACTGATTTGTTACTGGCGAGGGGCGCCTTATATGTATGTGCATCCGAAGGCATGGAAGGTCCGTTAAGCACGTTGTAGTGGTACAATTTCGAGTTTCATTCAGTCGCAATCACGACTTGAGAAAACTTATCGCCTAGACTTCGCGGCAAGTTTACTAGGCAGAGACAAGACACGAGATCTTTCCTCAGGGTTCGTGGGTTCGGAAGCGGAGTAGGAAGAGAAAGTTAATAGAAGGACACTGTATATGACTCCGTGCATTTTACTTCAAGGCTTTATCCTGGACACAGTACATTACACCTGTAACGAACACTGGCAGGCTCCTACATTTACGTTATGCCGTC
>PNEQ01043790.1:0-16398 GCA_003012365.1 Medauroidea extradentata
TGTCGTCCGACTGCTCACCCAACAAATACAGTAGCAAATCAGTCTTTGTAGCATCGTTGCTTGCCGCCTGGCCTGTGAGGTTAAGATACCGCTCGAAACGTAATTTCCAACGAGGCCACGAATTAGCATCAGCGAAATCGAGCGGGCCTGGTGGTTTTATGTGATGGTTGCTCGGCCGCTGCATCTTATCAGTTTTTTTACCGTCCTCTCCGTCCATTTTGAAGGGCCGTTCTGTAGGCTACAGACGTTTTGTTTTTGTCAAAATGTACTTTATCACACGCACACCACTGCTACCGAAACGTATATCTTATTGTTTACCGCTGCCATCATGTTGCATAATCATTATGGGTCTGGAAGGGCGTTAATAACTAAGACCATTTACGTCTAACTCGACGGCACATGCCGATCCTTGATCCTTAAACCCCCGCGCCATCTTGCCAACTACCACCCTAGTCAAGGATACAACAAAGCTCATATGCTTTTGTCTTTTACTATTTGAGCACTTATTATTCAGAGCTGATTCAATATGTACCTGAGACTATTTGTTGCTAATAATAATAAAAATATCAGTGTGAGATTAATTTACGATTCTTCATATCTCCTTGTGTGCAACTTAAACTTTTGTACCGATTTCATTAATTCCAAGTACCAATCTGCCTAATGTAGACCCACACGTATTTGTTATTTGGTGATTGGTGATCTGCTAGTAAGCCTTCTGGCTGTTATGTTTTGATTTTCACCACTTCTTGTTACCTGTGGTGTTCCCTTGGGTGCAGCGGCTAATATCTTGTCTATTGATGGCCGGAAGTTTACGTGCTGGGTTTAAACTGTCAGTTACAATTATGCAGCTCGGAAATTTAATGTGGCAGATAAAGTTGGTGGGTGGGCGGAAGCAATATGAGAAGTTAATTTTAATGACTTATGATCGCAATCCTTCCGTGAGGAAAGAAAGAAAGAAAAGTGGGGGCAACATTTTTTTGGAGAGAAGTGTCACAAATGAAAGAAAGGTTGACCTGGCACAGCTACTATCACACATTATCTCCGGGACATGCTGGAAGCAGCAGACAAACAGCAGCATCCGGGAAGGGGGAGAGAGGGAGAGGGTGTGTGTATGTACGTGCAGGCACAATCACACACACACGCACGCGCTGGTACACAGCAAGCGACTTTGGCAGGCTATATATCTGGATAGTTGCCTAGAAAGCACAGACAATCCATCCCCTCCCTCTACTGCGTTACACTCCTCCATCCCCTCCGCGTTTAGTCTCCAACCAATGTGAATGTTGTCTTTCCTCTTTTTTTTCTGTGTTGCCATCCACATCTTCTTTCCTTCCTTCCTTTCTTCCTTGGCCCATCCATCGATGCCTCCCTCGTGCTGCTTAAATGTCTCATACTCCAGTGATTTTTTTACATACATGGCACTTAAAATTTTTTTCCCTGAAACTTGTTACAAAAATCTTGGTTTGCGCTATACATGAGGGTGTACTATACACGAGTATATATTGTATTCCAGTACATTGTGGCTTTACTCTTCTGTATGTTGTCCTCAGTTTTGGTTTTATGATTAATGTTATTTTTATCATCACACACATACTTTACAAAATACAAATTATCCGTTCTCGTGGAACATTGTGATAAGCTAATGTGATGATGTACTCTTGCAGTTTAGTCTGAATTACACTGCAAAATGGCAAGATAATACTATTTACACGTACAAACATTGAATAAGCATGTCAGTTTTTAGCTGAAGTGTGTATGCTGCAAAAAATTACAAGTGTTCAGCACTCTGAGCATTACTATTAAAAAGTAATCCTAAAACATTATATGTAGGTAATCTACATATAATGTTTTAAGATCACTTTTTGTATTGATACTGTATAGTTTAGCGTGATAAAAATGTTGAATCTAATTTAAATAAATAATAATATGTATTCTGGTTTCTAATATTATTTATACTGTCAACCAACTTCTTGTGTTGAAAGTTACAAATTTGTTGGTAGATTGATTGACTACTGCAGAAGGAATATATGTGTAATTTTTACAATTTATAGTACTAGTTCAGTTTAGTACGGAGGTGTTCAAATTTCCTACTGTATGCAATAAGGGTATTATTTCAGGTGCGTGGCAAGGGATTGGACAACACGTTGCTGGTAAGGGATTACAATCTTATTGATTGGTTGGGGGCCAACTCTTTCCGCACATCGCACTATCCCTATGCTGAGGAGACACTTGACCTGGCAGACCAGACGGGTATCATGGTCATAGACGAGAGTCCAGCTTGCAGCCTTGAGTGAGTTAACAATTTAGGTTCTTTAGAGAATACATTTTGTCGACTACTTGTTTTACAAGGCCTCGCGGCTCTGAAGTTTACTTCTCAAGTCAATAAATGGAGAAGGTTTTTTTGGTGTTTATAAATTTAAGTTCCTTTGTCTATTGACGTCCAAAAGGGTATTGAAATTGAAGTTCTTGTATGAGATTAGTCCATCATTGAAATCATTGGTTTGTATTGCACAATACAAATAGCTCCCTCAGAAATTAAAAGAGCCCACATAGTTTGGCTTGTGTCTGAATTTTTGTTATGAACTCTTGTACTCTTGCCCTTGCACTTTTTGTAAACAATAAGCACTTTTCCTTTTTAGGAATTATGTCACATCACCAAATTTTGACCGCCTTGTTGGCTTTTACCGTGACTCTTTGAGTACAGTAGAATCCCGTAGTTATGACCTCTCTCGATTTCCGGGAAAGTGGTCGTAAAAACGAAGGGTAGTAATAGAGGAATAGGTACATTTTTGGCTGATTTTGACCCACTCAGTGCCCCGTCACGTCACTTTTGCTGTTTTTCACATACAATTTATGATCAATCATCTCTGGTGTAAATACACAATTTTTTAAAATTAAATAGATATTAGTGATAATAGTCAGATGTCTCCATAAAAAAATTATATTTTAGGAAGCCATCATCAGTTTCTCCTCATCACAAAAACGGAATAAATACAGTGCGACAGTCCCATTTAAATTTTTCTTAGTGTGGGAAAATCATGCAATTTATTATTGAAAAGTTTACTTAGTATTTAAAGTTTTAGTATTTCACAGATCTTATGTCGTTGACATTGTTGTTGAAACGCCAGTAGTGTGGCGGCGTGGCGATGCCTTGCACTTTATTTGGTTGTGTAGGATGGGCGAGGGAAGAGCAGCCATCTATCTGGCCTTGGTTCGTTCAGGGTGTCTTGAGCAAGGAATGCAGGAGAGGGAGGAGAAAGGGAATGTTTCTCACCGCCTGCCCTTCAATTCCTTTAATTATTACTTCTCTTCCATTTACTTTTCTACTCCTCCCTACCCCAGTCGTGCTGCTGTGCCGTAACCACCACTGCATAAACCTTAATTATTTTTTTGTTTGTCCTTTTCCACGTTCCTTTCCACAAGGTATTTCATGTCAGTGTTTACATAACACATTAAAAAATGTCAGGAACGGAAGTTCACGTGCTTCTTACACAGCTCGGTAAGCTGTCAGTTACAACATACTTGGCTCGCACATTTCACATGATAGAAACGAATGTTCGTGGTTGGCAGATGTTAACTCTGATGTCTTGTAATCGGCGATCGTTTCGTGTAGAAAGGAAAGGAAAACACTGATTTTTTTTTTAAGTGAGAAAAGTCACATAAATAAAAAAGACAGGTGAGCTGCTGGCCTGGCACAGCGACTATCTCATGTTATCTCAGAGATAAGCAAAAAGCAGCAGGTAAACAGCAGTCTGAGAGTGTGTGTGCACACGCGTGGCTGTTGAGAAGCATGACTCAATTCACATCTCAGTGTGTTATCTGTTTCCTCTCTCTCCCCTTCCCATCTCTCTGACTCATTCCTTTGTTGCCAGTCATGCGGGCTGCATCTTAGAATCAATGGAATTTTACATTAGCCAGCATTTTCAACAAATGTCTCCATAAAAATTTTTACTAAAACCGTTTGTTCCCTGGTTTGTTGGTATTCAGAAAGTTGTATTTGTGTCTTCGGTCGTTCTTATGCCACAGCAACTTGCACAGCCATGTGCCTCACATACCAAGTGATCAATAACACAGCGGAAGTTGTCAAGGTCAAGTAGGTACTGTCCGAGCTCAGTTATAGAGCGCACAACCTGATGTGAAACTAGAAGAAAAAAAGATTGGATAATGCCGAATTTTTTTTAGTTTTTGCTGCTTTTACGGACTGAGTACCATGCTATTCCTTTTTTTTTTTTTTTTTTTTTTGCAGTGGTGTAATGAGGGGGAAAAACAAAGAAACATGTCATCTCTTCATCCCCGCCGGGCCAGCAGCCAGACATGGAAACAAAGACGATGGTGCTGAGAGAATGGGAGGGGAAAGACAAACCTGTCGCTCTGCTTTGCAGCCAGACAGGATGCAAGTTGCACGTGACTGTCTAACAGTTAAGGGTAGGGCTGGTGTGGCTGCAACGTAGACTAGACAAGGTATGGCAGTTGATGCGCGCACACACAAACACAATCTGGCTGGAGGGGGGGGAAGAGTGAACATGCGTTGATTGGCATGGACTGTCAGGGGGGGATGGTAACTTATTTTTAGCAGTGCGTTTCTTACAGTACAACACTCGTCAAGAAATAACACAATTTACCAACAAAAGTGGAACAAATACTTATATTTTGCAGCAGATTTTTTTTTTAAATTTCCGACTTTTTCCAACCAGAATTTTTAACGGTTCAAAGGGTTCAAGAAATGGATGGTTGCAATAAAGGTTGTCGTAACAATGAGATTTTACTGTACTATGTATTAAATCAAATCAATATGATCTACTAATGTTAATGGATGCCCAATACAGTACCAAAGTCCCGCACACTTTGTGTGTGGTCCCATGTTTGGTAACAGCAAACATGGCACTAATTAGGGGTGTCGATATTTAGAAATGAAGTATCGCAATACAATATTTGAAAAGTATCACGATACACACAATATATCGCGCTGTGATAAAATCGCAAAAATTGTGCTGCAATATAAATTGTGCTGCAGTAAATATCATGGTGCTTTATATATAGCAGTGTGATAAAGATTGCAATGTACTACACGTCGATAATAACCTCACTGCGATAAAAATCACCAAAAAAAAATGTCCTGATGTAAGAATCCGATGCATCGAACCAGGTCCGTCATTAGCAGGAGAGAGGGGACATGTCCCTTCAATAATGTGTGCTTTGTTATTGTAATATAAAATATATTTTTGCTATATAATAATTCTTCTAGGGAATCAAATTAATCACACAAACTAGGCACAATAAACCAATTTAAGATGAAGTATGGTGGTTTACATAAATATTCAATGCCTTTCTCATCACTTTCATTTATGCATTCACAGACTGCTTCATTTGTAGAGACTATTTTCCTTGAGTCAGTATTTGTAAAAATAGCAAAACATTCCTTGTCAGAAATAAATCATCTAATCTTTACTCACGAAGACAGTGTGACTACAGCCACCACTATCACAATAGCCTCGTCATATCAGTTACATTGCAGGTAATAATAGTACCATAGTCTGTTACAGCTGTAATATAATTCATGGGCATAACAGCTTGTCGAGGGAGAGGGAAGGGGACGTGTCCCTTCCGTCCCCAAATCCAAACAAATATGTATTGCAATCTTGGTCGTGTACCAAGACACACAATCAATTATTGAACACTGGTTAATTTGGTTTTTTTGGTTTTTAATAATGAAGAGAATTATTAAAGACGAAGGTGCAAAAAAAATCAAGCTTCAAAAGCATGCTGGATATCCAATGCAAGGCTGCGTGCCTGGAAATGAGGGAGACGCCAACGGGACCGAGAACCATCCTTCCCCCGCGAAATGTTCATCTTATACTAGATAGAATAGTTAAATGGAGTCTAGTAGTAGGCCCCTAACATTTTTCATTGGTGTCTTAAAAAAGCGTGGTTACTGTAGGTTGATGTCACATATATGTAACCCATTAATAAAGCCTATAAAACCAAATATAAACATTATGAAATTAACTCTTGAGGTTTGGACCCCTTCTGAAAAAAAATTTTTCTTGTGCACTCTTCATCCTGTACCACATCCTACCACATTCAGATAGTGAAAAAGTGAAAGGTAAAGCGAGAATGGTTTTTTTAGTTTCACTTGTCTACAAAATATATACTAATTACACAATTACTTCTGAATATTTCCATTAAAATAAATTATTCAAAGGAACAAATTAACATCATTTTCTGTGGTAATTCATGGCATTTTGACAATTAAGTTTAAGATGAAATAATTTTTACTGTAAGAATCAAACAGAAATTCTTGAAAGTAAAACACAAGTAGTACATTAAAAACTTATTTTCCTGCTTACTGTAAATATCATCAATATTTAGCAAATGTGTGTTATAATGTAGTCTACTGTGATATTCAGCATTGTAACAAGTCATGAAAATACTGCAGTAATGAAAGTGATTTATTATTTCATTAGTTATTTACATTTGCATATAGATACAAAATATTTTTAAAACTGCATCATGTAATATTCAGGTATCTCGTGGTATTTAAATACTGATTTGCAGTGGACAAGGCTCTAGCAGGTAATTTAACTGTGTGTTTGCGAAGATGTTCATTGGAACCATTTTATATGAAACAATCACAATTTAAACCAGCTAACCAGCTTAATACAGGATCTTTAGGTGTGAAAAATTCTTAAATAGCACAATTTTGTGCCTTGAAACTTCTGTAAAAGGGAAGGACTCCCAGATCCCCTCTCCTGCTCTGTTTAATATGTCAGATGTTCCTCAACAACTACGTCAATTACAGGCCACCCCAGAGAAATTATGAACTTTCAACGAACATTATTGCACTACTATATAATTTAAAATTTAATGACTCACTGTAAAATTAATACATGCTCTCACTAACCACTACATAAAACTGTTGTTGTAAAAATTATCACTTATAATTTTAAAGTAATATTTGCAACGAAACTCACATCCTATTTTAAAGCATTTTTCCAACAAAATTTAATGCAAAAAGACACACAACTAAATGTAATACAAAAGAAGCATTCAACACACATTAGTGGGCTACAAATATGATATTCATTTTTCGTGCTTGAATGAGTACAGGCATTACACATTTATAACACATAAATTTGCTGCTATATTATTAAAAAATATTAATGTAAATGTAAATAATAGTGATCCAGTTTATCTTGAACAATATGAGGATATTAGTCTAATAGATAAAGACAATGCAGTCTTGAAAGAAAAAAAAAGATATACGGAGAGTGAGTAGATCCCCAACTTTTTGTCTTCGATACGAAAATTGTGTTTTGGAGACATGGAACAAGTTATTGAGCTGTCATTATCTTCATGTCAGCATTTCCTTTCAGCATCTAGATACACCAGCCTGCGATACTGATAACAAAACATAACTGTCCACTCATTCACTGCCCTGCAGTTTTTTACAGTCTCACGTTACCTGCGCTCTATCATAAAATTTCCCAACACGTACTTGAACTGACATGACAGCAACCATTACATAAACTCATACAGTTAATATGTTGAAAACTAAATAATTAGCTTTACACATGTTGACCAGGCCACTAAGAGTACCGAGTTTGATAATATTTGTTCCATTAAGAGTTATTTGGACCTTCACTTTCTTTTTCTTTTCGTTTGAGGTACGGAAACAGGGAAGCGATGAGTTGACTCTAATATGTACGTTAAACATCGCTTCGCCTCTTAAGTGCAGAGTACTAAACTAGAATGCAGTATTTTAATAGAAAGAGTTTTTCAATGGGAATATTTAGTAGTTACCGTATTATTTAATTTGTGGAAAGTATATGATTAACTCCAACGCAGGTCTCTATCATTTTGTTTTCCAATTACGATTGGTATTTTTCCAGCTACAGCAATGTAAAAAAAGCCAGTTTTACAACTTTTTAGGAGCTGGCAATCATAACCTTTTTTTAATAAGCGGCTGGTATTTTTAAAATGACAGAGACATATTTTGAAGTGTGTCTTCTTTTCACATACAAAAACCATTAAAAACACTTTTAATAGTTATACATAAAAAACCACTTTTCGTACCACGCTACAGATTTACCAATACACTAAGGCTTATTGTTATGTTGTATCTATTTCCACGTTGCAGCCAATTTTCTAAATTCATTTGGACAAAATTAACACACCTGATGTCATGGTCATGTTGCTCGCTAATGGATATAAAAACTTACTGACTGTGAACTAAGGTAACAAGATGATTGTGTTAGTTGCTTCTGTGTCACCCCTTCCAATCAATAAAAATTGTGATGTCTTTTTTAAAATGAAAATGCATATATTGTGACTTATGACGATGGGTGTAATCCTGGTGGTCGCTTATTATATCACAGTGATCGCTTATTTTATCACAACTCCTGTGCTAGATTTGTCTATCCTCAGTTAAACATTTAAAACTTAATGTTTACTTAAAATAGGAAGACTACCCTTGTAATGCAGGCTATCATGTCATTGCCAAAAATACCACTATCATAAAAATAGTGAGAAAAATGTTCAACAATATAAATAGTAAAAATCACACTGCTGTAAAAATTAAAAAAATTGTGCCGCGGTAAAAATTGCAAAAAATTGTGCCGCACTGTAAATCATAAATATTGTACTTTGATGAAAATTGCAAATACTGTGCTGCGGTAAAAATCGCAAAAACAGGGCTGCAATAAAAATTTTTAAAATCACGCAGCGATAAAAATTGCATAATAATGTGCTGCGATATAAATAACAAGCTGCAATATATATTGCAAAATATCATGGTTGCCATAAATTGCAACGAAAATATCATGCACAAATTTTTGAAAATGTATCGCATAGTGTGTATATATCGCACAACCCTAGCACTAAATGTAATTATTATTTCAAATTCTGCATACTAACCACGTTATTAGTGTTACTACCAGTTAAAAATCACAGATATAATAATAGACACATAAATAATTGAAAGGTTTTGATACCATTAGCTGTTGTTTGAAACCACCAATTTTGACATTTAGGGCAATATTCAGAAGGGATTTTAGATGTGATTTAAAAATAGTCATGGTTTACATAGCTAATTTTAGTCAGTTTTTCTGTGTTGAACTGGTCTCCGTAGCATTATTGGTTAGGCGCTGGTCTACAGTGCGAGAGGTCCTGGTTTGAAATCCAAGTCAGGATGGCTGTTGTGTTGTCCCTTCACCTTATTTCACTCTCATCAGCTCTTAAGACCGGTTGTTAAATGGTCATAAAATCATCACACCTTGCCTTCTGTATTCAGGGAGTGCAACTAGAAGCGACTAGGTACTTTAATATGTGATTAATTTAACACCACGCGTGGTTCAGTGAGCGAAGTCAATCATGCTGCTGATTTTACGGGCGCCAGCAATGCGGCCCACACATTGCGAATTTTGAGACTATCTCAGGGCTGGTTGCCGGCCCACGCGTTGCTCACCTCTACCTCGGTGACACATACAAAATATCTTGACTCGCAGACGCTAGCGGATTACTGTAAGTTTAAGTGAGACTTTACAATTATGACAAACAACACGTAATATACGGTCACACCAAAAGCTCTGTTAATTTCACATCTCTTTACACTCCGTGCCTTGCATTGGTTAATTATGTGCGTAACGACGTCTGGGGTATCAAACCTATTCCACCTACTGACACAACATAAAACCACTTCCCAGTCTGTAGTGTCTGATAACACAATCCCTACGTGGTAAGGGCGCCCCAAGCCGCTAGGGTGAACTGCAGGGGTTTACCCAGGGACGGGATACACAGTTCTGACCACTTGGCTTGGGAGCTGAACACATTACATGCTGGGTATCCCTAGGAATGAACACTGGCCTGGTGTAGGATGAATGGAAGACCACGTGGTTACAGAAAACCCAAATTTGAGGAATTTAACGTACCCAGATCCCTGACAAAATACGTACAACCCTAGCAATCATTATGGAGCACAAAAACAACAACGAACAACTCACTTGAAATGAGGATGGTGCCTATGCACACAGATTGGTGCGGCGACCATGTGGCTCAAACAACAATTGTAAAACACGGAAATCATTTATACTTACCCTGAACAAAAGCCATAGAACCCTGACTATATTTATAGAGCACAATAATAACAACGAAAAACTCACTTGAAATGAGGATGGTGCCGATGCGCACAGATTGGTGCGGCGACCACGTGGCTCAAACAACGCCTGCGATTCATAACGAAAACAATTACTCGCAAAACCCTAGACAATTACCATATATTCCGTGCCTTAAATGTCACCCCCGAGGGACTGGATTCCGACAATGGTGGGTGCGACACCCTTAGACCTCGCCCCTAAGGCCGCTTGGCCCACGCTTGCGAATACCTCTCATCGTGAAGTTATAGAATCCACAAGGACTAAAATACATTAATTACACTACTGTATCTGACTGCAGGAAACATCAAGGCACGGGTACAAGAGAACAGGTTAACCGGTAAACTACGAAAGGCAATTGCGACTGTTTCAGAGAACAAAAGATTTAGGTGCGCGTGGACATCGTCTTACTTATCCCAGCGATGACGAACGACTGCCATGAGATAGCTGCTGTGCGGACTCAGCATGGCTGCCTACGGGGTTCACACCACCGGAAGTCACTTGTACGTTAATGAATTACTTTAAAATAAGCAAAAGGCACAAAACACTAACATTAATTAATTTTATGTGTGTGGTGGCATATTACTTCATTATTTTCATAACTATTATTTCTGCAGAACATAAATAATACTAATACTCTGTGGTCGCGGCAATTCAAATAGAGTTCGCCGACACAGTACTTTCGCAAATATACAACACTGCACTGACAAGACCTGTGAATTCAATCATACATAACACTACCCTCTTAGCAATGTCTGGAGAGGGTTAGGGGCAATATTGAGGTAAGCCGTTTCTCGCGCTGCCTCGTATATGTGCGGCGACGAGGACGGGAATGTTCTTGGTGTCGCTGGCCTGATGCCGGCGTCAAATTAGAAATGGTGTAAGTTAGAAAAGTTAGGGGATCGTTTAAGTTGTGATCAAAGTACACTTTATCCATTCCAAGGTTGCAGCAGAAATAAATATATTCATTGGCAAGCTTTCAGTCATTGGCTGGCTGGTTAGTTAACAGTGTTGTTGCAGCAGGAAACAGTTCCGATGCTATAGTGCTATGTTATAATCAGACATAGTGATTTAAACGTTCAGTTGCTTTTTTAATCGTCTGTAATATAATATCACTCTGTGTGCAAGAAATAGTATAGTATATGTGCTTGTAGTTTGGAAGCACATTTATCTGTTATCGTTATGGGATAAAAACGTCTCAAGTAATCAGTACTCCGTAAGATTGCAGACGTGGCGGTGGGTCGGGCTGAAGGGTCGCCTCCATGTGTCGTAAAGTATAAATGAGGAAAGCCTTTACGAAGCAGACAGAAGGCATGCTAACCGATTTTTTAAACGCCAAGTGTAAAGAGTTTATGACGTTATTAGTACAGGATGTAGTTAAGCTGGTTTCAGAAGAGACCGGCATTTCAGAACAAAGCATTTTTAAAGTAAGAAAGGAGATAAGAGTGAAGGGTGTATTGACCACACAGAACAAGAAACGTGTTGTGTAAGTTGGTGTTAGGCATAGAGTGCAGAAGTTTTTCTTCAGAAATGAGCTCCCGAACATCGACAAAGTGCTGTATGTAGCAAACAATAACCCTGATCTGCCAAATTTTAAGCGTTAGACATTCCACAAATTCTTAAAGCATTTGAATTTTGATTTTGTGAAACGCCACAGGAATTCATTTTTACTTGATAGGGAAGATATTTCGTTGTGTCATCATGTGTACCTTGGTTCAATTAAGAAGTATAGGGCCGAAGGACGACGAGTGTGTTATTTATATGAAGTGTGGGTAAACGTAGGACTTATTACCTGCCGCTATCAGTGTTGTAACCACGGAGAAGTGGCGAGAATGTATCGTCCATGTGGAGGATCTTGAAAAGAAAATGTTTGCCTTAGACAACATGCAAGATGACCTTCAGGACCGGTTCATAATAAATCTGGAAGCCAGTTCATAATTAGGATGGTGTTGAGCCATTTTCTGATGTTGACGTTTATATGAGTGTCTTAATTTATTTAATTACATACAGTGTAATTGTTTATATATTTAATATAACATGGAATGTTTAGGTTTCCGTGTGTAAAATTTTAAAGAATAAAGTCATAGATTTCGCTAATTAATTTTTTAAGGTAAATAACTTAAATAAATGTTATAGGATGTATAAATATTATGGCACAACAGGGCGGAAAGAGGATTGTTGTTCTTGGGAAAATTTTAGCAGAGGCATCTGACCTCGCTTCTTAGAAGCATGACATTGACAGCTGATAACTCGCCAAACACGTGGATGCGGCGCAGCATCTTGTTACGTACGCAGCCAATGCTGTTCAAGCGTGCGAACATGCGGAGTGATACAAGCTGCAACCTTGGAATGGATATAGTATTAAAAAAATATTATATTTTGTAACAAATATAATGGTGTGTTTTTTAGTGTACAATGAGTTGTGACTAGAGTGAAGAAAGCATTGTCTTTTTTTTTTTATTGAAGCACAATTTCTAATTATGAAAAATAATTTCATTTCTACATTTCATGAAGAAATGTTGTTAGTGTGTTTATACATTTAACATTAAGTTGTCTTGATTTAAATTAATTTTCTAGCACTTTAACTTCTTAAAAGTCACAACAATACATTTGCAGCTCTGCATTTCCAATTACGTAACATACGTACAATACTGTAACAAATTTCCGCAAACTGACATTTGTATAGATGTTTTATTAAATTCAAATTTTTGCAGTTTACTATATTTACAGAACAATGCTAGGACACAATCTTCAGAATGTAAAAGTATCTTCATTTTTATTGTTTATTTCAACTTCTGCATGTATGTTTTGTTATACCAATAAGTTTGTGAATTTACTTGAATACTGTACATATCTACTTAATTTTTCCCTCCTGCTATGAATTCTCCGACATTGCAAACTGTTTTAGGCCCAACAAAATAATGTATGAACCTCAGTTGTGTGCATGTGGCATAAGCCAAAGTGAAAATTGTCATCGACACATTACTAATTGCCATTGCAATGGATATATTGCAATAATGCCAAACATACATTATATACTAAATAAACTTGTGACTAGTTAGTTCCCCTTAAACACACTGTAAAACTGTCTAATAAGTGCTTCTCAATAAAATATTTAGTAGTTCATAATCAAGGGTTAATCATGCACAGTTTAGACATAGTTTAATCAATAGTTTTAGAATATAGCCATTAAGGTTTAGGAAATTAGGTGCATTAATTTTGATGTTAACGTGCAGCAGTTAATACTATTATGGAGTTACAGGTATTTATTTTGAAGGTTATTTTGTTACGGATATTCTTTATTTTCCATTATAAAGGTTGGCCATTGATTGATACCTTTATCCACACCAAGAGAAGTAAAATATAAGCGAACAACAGCAACCATGATTACTAAGGTGGCAAAAGTACTGCAATAAACAGCAGAGAAGTAAAAATCAGTCTAGGACACATCCGTGGGGTTTAGATAGAGACCATTTCGTTTCACGCCCTAGATGCACTTTTGTAGGGCACGAAGGTATACCTGCTGTACGGTAACTTGATACTTTCTGGGAGCCCTGCTTCTAGCTTGGATCTGTTTTCACACCAACTATATATCCTTCCACCAAACGCCAACAATAATATTGCCAGGCTGACGGCTCTACTGCAAGCTGATGTACATTGTTCATCCGCCACCACTAACTTCTACGTCACCTCTAAAATATTGTGTATGCAAAATTTAAATATACATTTTATTGCTTTTCATGAAAATGATAACATTATGTACATATTCCATTAAACGGTTTTCAATATTTTAGTTGCTGTTCATAATATACGCTTTTAAAAGTATTGTTACGAACAATTTTCGTACACCCGAATGTGTAACAATAAAAAATGTATTTATTTATTTATCTCACCCTATTGCTTTTTCATTTGCTTACATAGTTGTATGGTAATAATAAAAGTGTTCCTAGTAATTTTTTTCAACAGTTCATTTCTAGAAGTATCAACTTATCATACTGCGGGTATAGTTGAGATTCATTGGCACATTATTTCAGACACTACAGGTGGTTCGGGATAAAGTCAGCACTTTTGAAGCCTTAGTTACTTTTTAATTTCAGGTGGTTTATAGAGTTCTGCCACTGTTTAATATAAACAAAGGAACCTAAGTAACAACCAAAGTGCCTAGATTGTACCTTACTCAAAAATTAATATCTAAGATCATGATAAATAATATTTTTAAATTATTATTTTTGACAGGGTGGTCTTCAAAAGTTCTCACTTTATCACGAATCATCTATACTTTTATAATACTGCAGTTTCAATTGATATATGGTAAATTAGGTAAATTGCAGAGAAAACCTGTTTGCAATGTGAAGCAAAGCTGCAGTCTCATCATTGTTTCCATTCTCGTGACTCTCCTCATTAGTTAGTAGCTAGCCAAACATACTTGCTATTTTCAGTAGATGTTTGATACAAAATGAAAGTTAATCATGTAGTTTCCAAACATTTTTTTAGTACATGTAACACTGTATTAGTGCATCAGGATTTTTTCCATGTCTCATAAATCAGAACTTAGGCTGTCGTAATAGAGCACAGTTAAATTGCTTTGTTGAGTAAGGAACAATAACTAAAATTCACTAACAATTTACATTTATGTATTATGTAGGAAACAAGTACCACATCTACATCTGTGTTCCAACAAAGAGATGTGTGCAAATATGGGTCTTAAACATCTTATGTTATATCAGTGATTAATAAATTGGAGTATATGTTTGTGCTACAAGTAGCTTCTAAAAGGTGTTGAAGTTCATCGTTTGTCTATCTATTTGTTTGAAAGAAGAAATTATATGTTATCGACAAGCATGAGAATATTATAATCTTATATAGTGGGAATTATTTTTACATTTTTGTAGAGGATTTGACGAAGAGTTGTTGGAGAAGCACATGTCTATCATGGCTGAAATGGTGCAGAGGGACAAGAACCATCCCAGTGTCATCATGTGGTCACTAGCAAATGAACCTCGCTCTGACAGGAATGAGTCGGAGTCATACTTCAGGTAACAAATTCAATTTTCACTGCAATTAGTTGAATAGTATTTAAAGTACAGTGCCTGAGACTGTTGTAATACTTCTATAGATACTTTAGGTATTTTTGTTTAATATATGTGTAATGTTGTATACCAATTTTAATTCAGTTAGTGTTTCATTAGTGATGAGCACAACTTATTGTACAATACACCATCTAAAATTGCAATTCATATGTTTTAACTTACCTTGGTTTCGTTGTGGTTATTTCTTCTACAAAAATTTCAGTTAGACTGTAAAATATATTTTTGTTAAAATATTTTACCTTGCATTGTATTTATTATTCATGAAACTCCCTTGCACTCATATTTATAACCAGTGGAACGAATGTTCAGTGTAATAAATATAGTACAGTATTTATCTATGTACCACTCGCCTCCATGCAAGACCCGCACCCCCCATTTTCAACGTACTCGTAAGTAATTTTATTTTTTCTCTTGAGACAAATATGATATATTGTCTGGTAGTATGTTTTGTAATGTAATATATGCTTTGTATCTTTTCCGCTGGGAGGCGTTTTGATTATGATGAGGGTAGGCTGCGCGCGCAGCTGGTGCGCGATAGACGAGGAGTGTGGAAGCGTGCCGCGCCAGGCAGACGGAATGTTCGACGGGTAACAAGAGGTTGACCGAGGTGTTGAGAAAGAAGCCTCGATGTGGAACTGAATATAACACCACACCAGCGGCATAATGTGGAGCTGGTGTGGAATAGTGAATTTTCAGCTGAGGTTTGCTGAATGGTTTGCTCTGCTTTAAGACTGTCGTCTGGGAAGTGATAATGGCAGCTAGCTACAAGACGGCGCGACGAGTCATGAAATAAGTGGTACACCGTCGAAGGATCTCCCGAGGACTGTTAGGGACTAGCGGCAATGCTCGTCCCTCATTGATTCACCCAGGCAGCTGGTGCATTGGACTGCAAACTACGTTAGACAAGGTATGAGGCGTCAACCTTAAATACGTGCATTAGACTGTCCGGCACGGCTATCTGTATACGAAGTACTATATAGTGCGCGAGCTGCAGACTTTAACTTTGTCCGTCCTCCCCAGCGTCGTTATATTGTGTTTAAAGCAAATATATGGTTCCTTACCACAAAACATGTCTGAACATTGTGATACCTCCCTTTTTTGGAATTATGTTTAACTCTGCTGTCTCCCTAATTAGCTCAGAGAGAGGCAGAGTCGTTACC
>PNEQ01043791.1:0-16397 GCA_003012365.1 Medauroidea extradentata
ATGCTATTGTCTCTGTGTTATTGCTTGATGTATGAACATTGACATCTGTATTTGACATGTGTGAATTATTAATTAATTCCTTTGCTTTTGCGATACTTTCAAAAAACTGTGTTTCAAATTCTTGTCGCTCGATGGATTGTATTTCACCCTCCTCTAGAAGTTCTAATTCTATCTGAATTGTTTCGAATTCCTCAAGAAGGGATTCAGCCTTGCTGAATCGCAGTTCGAGTTCAGTTAAATTTTGCCCTTGTGAGAGAGTGTCGACAAAATTTCAGAATCTTGTTAATTTAGCCTTCACTTGTCCGCGCTTATGTATAAGTGCCTTTAATTCGGCCATGTTTTACGAGGGCACAAATAATGAAAATAGTGATTTATAAATGTGTACAAGTAATGTGATTGCTTGAATTAATAATGTAGTAATTGGTGACAAATGTAATTACATACCTTGTTTTGTCGTAATTTGCTGCACCAAATATGTCGTGTTTGCCGTATCCGGCCCGGAGGACCAAAAAATGTATTGAAATTCGTTAGTTATGATAAAATATAATGCTCATATATATTTTTTGCTAACATTTCGCTTTCTTTTATTATTTGCAATGAACTTGTTATTTCACATTCCCTAAGAAGTTACAGTATTCAAGTAATCTCATAGTAAAATTATAATGTGCTTTGTAGAAGCATAGACAATCTAAGTAATGTATTATACAGTGTGCACAATGTCCTTGACGTGCGACAAAGTGTCGAAATTCAGCGAGGAAGATTTCAGTAAACAAATTGGAAACAAGTTCTAAATGTATTGCCTTGGTATTGAAACACACAAAGAGGCAAATGTATGCAGATAGGACATGAGGTTTTCTCACTCTGGCCATGGTGGTGGAGATAGAACCAGCGTAGTCTACGCCAGTGTGGAGAAAAGGTTTTTCCTGAGAAACTCTCTCTGCAGGTAGACCTGCCATAACAGGAGACTGAGGACTCCTCGAGTGACCACAGGCTCATAATACAGTAAAACCCTGTTAAGATGTTTGTGATGGGACAGGAAGAAATAGTGCTTATTAAGCAGGAAAACTTCTTAAAAGGGTTAAATTTTACATATTTGTATAGGCAAGGTGCAAAATTATTTGTCTTATTAAGCAGGAAACTTCTTAAATGGGAAACTTCTTAAGAGGGTTTCACTGTATTTGAAGTAACAGGTGAGAGACGACAGCAAATTGCCAATGCAGCTGACCAGCAGGATGAAATCAGATGCATACACAATAATGCAAATTGGAGGCAGTTTGACCTTGCCCTGTTGAATAAGCTAGAAATGGAAGAGGCCGACCTCAAAGCAGAAGACCTTGAAACTAGAGCAGAGGCCATCACAAGAGTCATCAAAAGTACATGTGACCAAGTGCTGAAAAAGACTCAAGACTCAATGTGGACTCCCGCATATGTCTTGGTGGGACAAAGAACTTGAAGAGGAAAGAGGTAGAGTTCGGAGGGCAAGGAAATGACTTCATAGACTCAGTGGAGAAGAAAGAGTGAGGATGGCAGCTGAATATAAGGTTCTCAAGCAGGCTTACTTCAACAGGGTAAGACACAAGAAAAGAGAATCCTGGACAAAATTTGTGTCTGAGAAAGGCAATGAAGACCTCTTTGGTGTAGTGTACAAGGTCTTTTCTGGTAAATTAAAAAGGACTATGCCTCCCCCTGCCTCTAAGAAAATGGAGTACCACTAAATGACATGAGCGTAAGCATGAGACTGCTAATTAACACTCTGTTACCAGATGACTCCCGAACTGATGATACTGAGGAGCATGCCAGCAAGAGTTAGGAAATGTTAGAGCTACCAGTTACAGAAGATTCACCAGAATTCACTCCAGAAGAATTGACGGTTACCATTCATGGGTTAAAGAATGGCAAGGCTCCTGGACATGATGGTCTTGGTGCAGAAATCATTAAGAGATGCTGCTCACGAATTAAGACTCATCTACTGAACCTGTACGACGACTTACTCCAGGCTGGCATGTTCCCAAGGATATGGAAAAAGGGCATTGTGAGTTGTAAGGGTGAGGGTAAAGACCTGACACAGGCCAAATCTTACCGGCCACTAACACTGTTACCAGTCCTTGGCAAAGTATTTGAAAAACTTTTGAACAGCAGGCTGATTACAGCATTAGAAGCCAACTGTGCCTTAAATGAAAGGCAGTATGGATTTCATAAAGGCCTTGGTACAGAATCAGCACTTCACTATGTAAAGGAATATGTTGACACCTGCAATGCCAAATACATTGTGGCTATATTCCTCAACATTGCAGGAGAATTTGACATTGCTTGGTGGCCGGAAGTTATGTGTCAACTTATGGCCAACGGTTGTCCTAAGAACTTATATGCAGTGATTCTCGATTTCTTCAAAGAAAGAAGAAGCAGGTACAGCTTAAGAAACAATGCAGTGGAAAAACTTCTTACAAAGGGATGCCCTCAAGGGTCAGTACTTGGACCAATACTTTGGAATATTTTATTTGATGGCTTACTAGATCTTGAAATGCCAGATGGTTGCGCTTTGCTGGGATACGCAGACGATGGGCTCATACTCGTCTCAGGTGGGTCCAGAGCAGCATTAGAGAGAAAAATGGCAGAGATTCTACCCCGTGTTGAAGACTGGGCAAGCAGAGTGAAATTATGCTACTAAAGGGCAAACTTCGACAGTCTCCAGTGGTGCGATTTGCAGGAGGGCCTGTCCATCGTGTATCCCAGCACAAGTACTTGGGAGTCATTGTGGATGATAAGATGAGCTTCCTGCCACATATTGATTATGTCAGTAAGAGAGCTGTTGTGACTTTGAGTCTGCTAAGATCCATTGGAACTACAGAATGGGGCTTAAACTTCAAGACATTAAAGAAAATCTATCACAGTGTCTTTGAGGGCATTATCACCTGTTGCTCAGTCATATGGTATCACATAGCAGAGTTGGTGGCAGCGAGGAGGAAGCTCATCAGTGCTCAGAGGTCGGCACTGTTAAGTATCACAATGGCATATGCCTCAACATCGAATGATGTGTGGCCTGTCCTGGCTGGAGTGTTGCGCGTGAGGATCTGCTGGCCAGAGAAAGAGGATTATTTGCAGAACAACGCCGACGACAAAGAAGGACGACATCATCATTAGATAAGAAAATGGCTAGAGAACAAACCTTACTAAGGTGGCAGACAACTTGGGTAACTTCAGGAAAGGGAGAATTACATTCAAGCTTTTTCCTGAAGTGGAAGACAGGATGAAGTGAAACTGGATAACAGTAAACCACTACAGTGCACAACTCATGACAGGACATGACAACTTCAAGGCTAAGTTGTACAGCATGAAATTGGTGGATTCACCTTTGTGTGATGTTTGTGGGACAGACGACACGATGGAGTACGTAGTATTGGAATGTCCCAAGACCGAAGACATCAGAGAGGAATTCAAGGCACAACTACAAGACTACGGGATAGTTAATGTAGACCTGAAAGCTATACTGGCAAATAGAGAAATTTTTGAATAGTGGAACAGCTTTGCTACAAAGATTGGGAAACGACTCGAAGATCTCGACCAGTGGCTAAGACAACTGGAGCAGGAGTAAAAGGCAGTAAAAGTTCTAGAAAGATTAGGTTCCGATGACCCATAAGGTGCCGCCTGGGTAAAGGCCTAATTAAAACTGGGTCTGGGCGAACTCTGATTGGCGAGGAGGGCAAGTTTTAAATGGATTACCGGCAGAAAGCCATATTTAGTAATTATGCTAGCACAGGCACAAAATCATCAAGAGGAGTCGCAAGAAAAGAAGAGGATATGTGCAGTGCATTGATTCACTCATCCGAGTACAGTTTCAATGCGGGTGGCAGGAGTGTGTGCTGGCATTCAGGCCTAAAACTTGCCATAACAGGAGACACATTCTTGGGGCGTGTTCTGTAGCATTTCCCACACATTCTCAGTCTAGAGTGAATCAGATTTTTAGCACTTATGAGCCAGAAGTGACTGCATGGTAAGAGCACATGTGAATGTGGAAAACACGTATGAAGTTGTTCTATAAACAGGATGGCGAGTAGACAATTCTTTGGCAGTAGTGTAAGATATTTCTGTTCCCATGACAGGTCTGAATGTTGGAGATGACCAACACCCTCAGGACTTCATTCCTGTCCACAAAGCGTGTAAGCCTTTGAACAGCAGGTGATCACAACTGTCTATGTGCAAGCCACACAAATTCCTCAGCAAATACCAGCTGTGTGTCCTTGATCAGAACTTTTAAGAGCAGCTTGCCACTCCTCACCCTGTATGGACCTGACACACTACCATCAGATGAGTGTGAATTTTTAGTGAAATGAAGACACCGTGCCAAGACCATCTTGACCTTGTTTGAATCTAAATATTTCCCAAGCTAGCTGGACAACTTCATTGTCGTCACACTCATTTGAAGAACCACTGGAGAGCATTCTTCGAGGTCTGTTTCCTTGGGCACGTTTGTTAACTGCTGAAGCCAGTTCTCCTTAGATTGATGTAGCCAACCAGGATCGGACCACCACGTGAGGCACAGCCTACGGGGTTGTCTGCACTGGGAACATGATGCCACCAATTTGAGAAGGTATATTCCTGAATTTTACTCACCCTGTTTGCGATGAATGTTTTCCACTTCTGAGATGAGGTATGGATCCAAGGCAGAACCACAGTGGAATCAGTCCAAGCATACATGTCTCTAAGGGTAAAAACATCAGCATAATATTCTCTCAAAGTGTCCAGGCATCAAGCTAGAGGAGGGCAGCTCATAACTCCAGACGTGGAAGAGTCAACTTCTTCAAAGTTGCTACCTTTGACTTGCGAGTAACAAATGAGTAGAGACGGCCCCTGAGGCTGATTCAAGTCGTAGGTTTACCACTGCAGCGTATCCCCTTTCTGGACTACATATCAGCAAATCCACGCAAGCCTCTGACTGAATGAGATCTGGGATGAGTGAGGCAGCTTCGAATAGAGATGGTGGAGCACACTGGCATTTTTTTGCGAGGCAGTGATTTTACGAGGTCATACTCAGCTGCGGTGAATATTTTCGAGTAATATATTTTTATTATTCGTATTCAAAAAACAAATTCCAGATTTACAAATTTCTAAGTATTCAATCAATTTCAGATAGTGAATTTTAAACAATTTACAATATAATCCTATGCAAATAACATAGCTATACAGTTCAAAACAGATTTTACGAGCCATGTTATTCACTTAAATTAATGTAGACAATTGGTTAAAATTCACTATTCAAAATTTGAAATGTTCGCACACTCCTGTCTTTAATACAGAGTAGTCAACGTTAAATGTGTGATGAGTTGGCATCAACCAGATACGAGATGTGTTCTCGAGATAAGTCTGCTAACAGTTTTAGTGCATAAATAGAAATGTATCCAGTTCCGGCTTTTAAACATTCTGTCGGTAATAAGCAGTAATATGTTTGACGAAATATGATTGGAATACAGTTTAAGCTTTGCTTAACTCATGATATTCATTTATTGTTTTTCCACTTATGTACTTTTCAATAGCACACATGTAAGTTTAGTTTGCTTGGCATTCCTGAGAAATTTTCGTAGCTCGTGTTTTATGTGACACTGTTAGTGTAGAGAGAGATTTTACCGACATGTGTGTGTCTGTGTGAATGTCTGTTAGTGTTTGAGATTGTGTGTTTCAGAGAGAACTCAGAAGAAGCAGAGTTTGTTGTGCAGTTGGCACTGACTGTGCGGGATGAGGTGGACGCGTCCTTCTCAGTTGGTATCATCACTCCT
Organism: Medauroidea extradentata; assembly: GCA_003012365.1. Taxonomy (NCBI): domain Eukaryota; kingdom Metazoa; phylum Arthropoda; class Insecta; order Phasmatodea; family Phasmatidae; genus Medauroidea; species Medauroidea extradentata. Next base: position 5,772 of record PNEQ01043791.1, read on the forward strand.
TATAACCAGCAGAAGCGGGCTATCTCACGCCTCCTGTATGAACGCGGACGCCATAGGTACAGGTACTGCATGCCTTCCCTCCCCTCCCCTCCTCACACCTACTGCCATGTTAAGTCTTCATTCAGTACTGTGCAGTACAGTCGTAGCCTCTTTTATTGACTGTAACAAATGTTGTGGTGTTCCTTAAAAACAGCTGTAATAAAGCATGTTCTGCCACCAACACGTTCATCAAAGTCAACTCTAATACTGTATTTACTCTTGTACCACCCGCCCCCATGTAAGACCCGTACCTCATATTCTCAACATACTCTCTTGAAAAATATTTTTTTTTTTCACTATTTTGCTGGAATTTAATTAATTTTTGCGTAAAACACGTAATGAAATTATAACCCAAAAGTATACACCCGCACCCCTTATTGTTAATATGCTCTAATGAAAACATAATTTTTCACTACATGTTTTAATTTAATTTACTTTTGTGTATAAAGGTAATAAAATTATACCCCAGAAGTACAAATACTGCATGGCACCACGTGCAGCATGTTGGAAAAAAGATGGCAATGTCTGGCTGCGCGGAACACGGGCGAACGATCCATGGCAACGTATACTGCACTCTGTTAGCTACAAGCTGTAATGGAAGAACGCGCTCAGCCACGCTGTACTGTGGCACATTCTGACGGAGCTATGAAACGCTGTATCGGCCTCCGCGCTGTACTGTGGCACATTCTGACGGAGCTATGAAACACTGTCTCGACCTCCGCGCTGTACTGTGGCGCATTCTGACGGAGCCACGAAACACTATCTCGGCCTCCGCGCTGTACCGTGGCACATTCTGACGGAGCTATGAAACACTATCTCGACCTCCGCGCTGTACTGTGCCGCATTCTGACGGAGCCACGAAACACTATCTCGGCCTCCGCGCTGTACCGTGGCACATTCTGATGGAGCTATGAAACACTATCTCGGCCTCTGCGCTGTACCGTGGCACATTCTGACGGAGTTATGAAACACTAAATCTGCCTCCGCGCTGTACTGTGGCACATTCTGACGGTGCCACAAAACACTATCTTGACCTCCGCGCTGTACCGTGGTGCATTCTGACGGGGCCACAAAACACTATCTCAGCCTCCGCGCTGTACTGTGGCACATTCTGACGGTGTCACGAAACACTATCTCGGCCTCCGCGCTGCTTGTACCTTGTACGTACGTAGATGCTTGTTCATTAGGCCAAACAAGTCAAATAATGCTATTTTGAAAAGCTGGCTCCTGATTGGCCCAAAGGAACCAAAGCCTGCAGGACAAGTGGCTGGGGTTTTGGCACCAAACAGGGACAACGCGAGAGGAAGTTTCAAGGGTGAGAGGCAGACATGTGAGGGCGGCGACTGACGACGGACTGGGGTGTTACCGCCGGGCGTCGATTTGGGTGTCATGACGCATTAGGGTAGACGTGTGAGGGTGGCGACTGACGTTGGACGGGGGTGTTACCGCCGGGCGTTGGCTCAAGCGTCACAACGAAGAGACGTAATTGAGTAGAGGCAAAGGTTGTAGAGTCACAACTGTCGACAGAACGGGGTGTTACAACTTGACGTAAATTTGGGCGTCACAACGCATTACGGTTGTAGTAGAGTCACGAGCTGCGAGAGGCCTGGGGTGTTACAGCCAGGGCCGATTCGCGTGTCGCGAGGTTGACTAGTTGTAAGGGCTGAATTTAAACCGGGCCGATAAATCCACACCAGGAGAGGACAGTGACGACTTGCTAGCCATCAAAAAGAGGACTGACTTCTTTTATTTACTCTCGCAACAACATCACCAATAAAAATTGGTAAGACACGTAAGAATCACCAGAGAGAAGTGTCGCATAATTTAATTGAAATTGATGTGGAAGGATAGAAATTCATTATGGTCCTCCGGCAGAAATGAATTATCAACAGAGACATTTTGGTCCTCCATGGGCCGGATTTCACCAGTTGTTTGTGCTATGGTGCATGTGCGCGCCGATCAGAAGCAGTGAAGAATTACTTGAAGATATTGTCACGTGTATTTACGGTGTAATGCAGTAGTGACTACTTGTGGTTTGTTTATTTTCAGCTTAAAGTTTGTTATTCGCAGTCTTGGCTTCCTGGTTGTTAGCGTTAAGAACTTTCGTGTCAACTGGACTAATAAACGTTATCTCTTAACAGTGAATTAACCTGGTTAAGGTTTTCCTCTAAAATGGATGACAAAGTTGAAGTATTGACAAAGCTGTTGGTCTCCAGAGGAACTGCAGCACTCACAACTTATGACCTTCAATAGTGACAACTCTGCTGTTACTTAAGTGCTTTCTTTGCATTGGAGCACTACCTCGCATTGCTTTTCATACCATATCTTTCCAACAAGTGCAAGTAGAACAAAGGGTACTGTCCTTACAGACATTGCGGTTGACACCTGTCCTCCTGTTTGCTAAAGCACTCGCGCAACAGCTGTTGGTTACTGGATCTGCCTGCGATGATAAGCTCCCTCCTGGCACACTGCACAAGAGTTGCCATTATTGTCACAGCTACAATTGCCTCGAGGCATTGCAAATGTTCTGCAATCTGTCAATGAGTTGCATGGATTCTGTGACGGCTCAGAGTTAGGATATTCTGCTGTGGTATACCTCAAGTTAGTATCCCTAGATGGGTGCACTAAAGTGACACTACTAATGGAGAAGTCTAGGGTAGCACCAGTCAAACAGCTGACCATTCCACTGAAACTCTACCGCAACCTGGCGAGTACGTACAAAAACCCGAAAAGAATCAAGGGTGAGTCTTAATTGAAACAGAGGAGGACGGATGCCTTAGGAACAACACTTCTATAGTTTCAAAACAAGGGTTTTATTCAAAGGGTACAATAATAATACATAGTGGAAACACACTAAGTTCTAACTCACGAACAACCCCTAAAAGGGAAAGGGAACAGGAACTATACAATGCGCGAGCTATTCATAGTCTTTCAAGTCCAGCCACTTACCAATTCTTACGACGAGAGCTGCAGAGAACAGAAGTGGACCCGCCCGAGCCACGCAAGCTACTGACTCCGCAAGCGGCGAAGCCACACGCCATTAAATATACCCCATAGGAGTGCGGAGGGAGGGGAAGGAATGTGCAGCTGCGCGGAGTAGGGAAGGGGGAATACACCCGAAGGGAGCAAGGCGGCGCACACGACGGCCATATCTTGAAGCACAGGATTGCGCATTTAGAATGAACATCAGTGTTCTTAGTCCAGGCACCTCCATCCAGTAGTGGGATTCATCCACAATACCCAATCTTGATATGACTATAAGTTCAGATACATACATATGACAGAAAACTCCGGCTTGCCACGACTGGAGTTATGTGCTGCTGTTATGGTAGCCAAACTGTTAAATTTTGTCAAAGCAGTTTACAGTGACATACTTCCAGTTCATAAGGTGTTTGCATGGACAGACTCCACTGTAGTGTTGCATTGGATTGCATCATCACCTCATAGATGGCAGACATTTGTGGCCAACAGAGTGAGTCAAATACAAGAACTGATTCCCAGAGACTATTGTAGCCACACAGCATCGGAAATTAATCCTGCAGATTGTGCGTCCCGTGGGTTGTTGCCATCTCTGCTGATCAATCGTGCACTTTGGTGGTCTGGGTCGCCATGGTTTTAACTCGAGCCTACGTTGAACCACAAGTTCTCCCAAACATTGATCATCACAACAGGGAGTGCAACACTTATGGAGAGAAATCTGGTGTTGTGAACTGTGAACTGTGCAATAAGGGTTTCTTGGGACTTGGCTGCTTGCTATTCCACTCTAGGAAAACAACGTGTTACTGCTTATTGGTTAAGATTTGTAGTGAATTGTAAACTACCCAGAAATCATAGGTCATTAAGACCATTGACAGTAGAGGAACTCAAGAGGAGCCTTCACATTTGCCTCCAACAGGCTCAGTCCATATTTGCAGAAGATATAGGCCAACCTAGCTCTACACAGATGTGGGTGGGTGGGTGGAAGGCTAAGTCATGCAAAGCTTCCATATCATACCCAACATCATATACTTGTACCCAAAAGGCAGGCTGTGTCGCCACCCTGATATTCAAGCATTACCTTCACCTTCATTCTTGTCCTCCTGCTCTGCAATCAACATTCAGTCAACAATTCTAGATTTTGTCTGCTAAATCCATAACTAAGCTAACTTTACAGGACAATGGCGGGAAAGGCCGCTAGGCTGCTAATTACAATTAAAACAGAAAGAATTGTGCACAAGTACTCGCAGGATGGTACTCGCAGATAGAAACACACTCATAGGACGAACACATTTCTCCGCGGACGACAGTGTGTTAAGTGCATCTGCACTAGGCCCACTCCCTTTTCACCACCGATGAGCGAACTTCCTGCCCTCGAGTACAAGTGAAAGCATTTCAACACACTGAAGTTGATGATGGTGGTCCCATTTATGTCAACACGACTCGAGCCCAAGGTTGCAAGTCCACCAAAGCATACGTGTGCTTGTTTGTGTGCATGTCTACAAAATCGTTACACCCAGAACTTGTCTCTGACTTGTCCACTGCACTGTTCCTAGCTGCTTTTCAACTTTTCATTTCAATATGTGGGAGACAGAGCCATATGTATAGTGACTGCGGAAGTAATTTTGTTGGGGCATCTAGAGAATTGGCTGAACTGTATAAATTTAATAATTTATGCATACTCCTCCCCACAGTGATAACTTCGGCTCCACACCGTGTAAGGAAGGTATTGTATGGCATTTCAACCCCTAGCTGCACCCCATTTTGGAGGCTTGTGGGAGGCAGGTATGAAATTTAAATAGTAGTCACCTCACCGAAGTTATTGGAAACCAAGTCTTGTCATATGTATAACTGTCCACTCTACTTAGTTGCGTATGAGTTTTGAATTCTCGTCCTCTGGTGGGTTCTGACCACTCTGATCTAGAGGTGCTCACCCCAGCTCACTTTCTCATAATACAGTCAATTACTACCCTCCCAGAATCTGACGTTTCACTTTTTAATATCGCTCGCTTCAATCGTTGGCAGCTGATTCAGCGGATAGTTCAAGACTTTAGAAGTGGTGGCGCAAGGAATATCTTTACACCCTTCAACAGCGCAGCAAGTGGACCAAAGGTGACACCCTTCCAAAGGGAGGAGAGTTCTTGATAATTAAGGAAGACTAATTGCCTTCTCTTCAACGGCGTCTTGCTCAGATTATGGCTCTGCATCCCGGCTCAGATGAAGTTTTTAATCTTATTGTAAACTGTCTCTGTTCGGGTATTTTTCATTTATAATTTCTTGTGTGTCTTAACGAATTGTTGTTTGTGTGTCATTTGTTTTTGGATTGTAACAAGGTGGGCAGTATGTTTGCTATTATTTCCATTGCTGTAGCTTGGGGAGAGTTGCTTGCATTTGTTGCTATGTATGATGTCACAATTAAAGAAGTGTTTTGTATTTAAGGCCAAGATGACTTGTCGTAAATAAAGTCGTTAGTTACCCGTATGGATTAATAATTTACTGTTGTTCTCTCCCTAATGAAATTGAAGCAGAAGGGTAAAAATTCAGTATGGTCCTCTGGTGCAAGTGCGTTGTTGTGACACAGACACTGTTTACTGTTGTAGTATTTTGAGTTACTTTAGAGTGGCAGTTATGCTTTATATATGGCATGCCATGCAGTGTGACATAATTGATACTGTGTTTTATTCTGTCATTGTATGCAGAAAGAAAGTGAAGGTATGGCAAGTTAGTAGTGTCTTGAGAAGAGGAAGGTGACAGCAATCAATAAATAGTAATGTCAGTACTGTACGTACGGTGTTTAAAGCATAACTGTTTAGTAAGTAGCAACATAGTTTTGGCCCAGTCTATATACAGTACGTAGTAGTTGGTGTGATACTTGAGGATTCTAGGTTTGCGTGGTACAGTAGTTGTCCGGGCTCCGGGCTTGTAAATTTAAAGAGACAACCACTGTAACAAAGTGTTTATATGTGTGCGCAGAGAGCTGAGTGTGGACGTGATAGACTCCATACAGGGGCAGGAACGAGACGTAGTACTCGTATCCATGGTACGCACAGATGGCGTCGGCTTCCTCAGTAATGAATCTCGTCTCAATGTGGCGCTCACACGTGCCCGCTACTCTCTCATTGTCTGTGGCAACTTTACCTCTCTCATGGTAAGCTCTTTGTGCATTCTGTTGCGTCTCAATTGTAGAGCCTCATGTTATGTGTACCAAGCAAGTGCCCTTGGGCGTCCAGTGATACGTCCGCATTCGGAGTGCAATACCCTTGCCCATATTGTAACATTTTATTGTAGTCTTTATTCTCGGACTATCTGTCTGGGGATTGTCATTTGTACGTAGCTTAGTGTTGCTTTTACTGTGGCTGCGCTAGTACAGTCGGCCCACCTTATCCGCGGTTTTCGCCAGCCACGGTTGGAAAATTAGAAAAAAAAATTGTAATATAAATATGAAATTCTTAAGAATTTGTATTTTTGTGTGCTTCACGAGAACAGCTAGTCTTGTGTTGTCAGCTGCTGTTATCAGCTTCGTTATACAATGTGCTAGGTGCGTGCAGTAAGTTTGATGCCAAGCGGGCGGTAGCTGCAATGAAGCGATACTGTGTCGAATGTGCGGGTGGCGGCTGTACTTCACTCGTATACATCTTGTCGCTCGCAGCACGCTTCCAAAACAAAATGATTTGATGTCTCCCGCGGGCCACATCGCCTGCTCGCAAACTGCTTCCTTACAGAATACACACGTGTATTTAATTACATTGTCTCGTTTACCCACTTGCTGCCCACACGTACTACACTGCCTATAAGTGCATGTATTATGTTTAACTATACACGATTCCGTGGCCTGCAGCGTAATGTTTCCTAAAAAGAAACGCTTTAGTGATACTTCTAAACTGAAGAGAGATTGCAAAGTTCTTAGTTTGACTGACAAAATGAAAATGCTACATACAGAGGTGCCAACTAGTACGGATTATCCGTAGTTATACGAATTACAATGGTTTACTACGGAAGTACGGATTCTTTTGATAAACTACGGATTTATTATATACAGGCATGTTCCATTGTGTATGCATGTATTTTGATTCGTAGCTGTGTGGATCATATGACGCTCTATTTCCTTTCCCACGCTCCGGCACACAAACATTCAGGGTTCTTACGGTCCTGGAAAGTCCTGGAACTTTGACCATGTCCTTAAAAGGCCTTGAAAAGTCCTTGATTTAAACCAGTCCTTGAAATGTCCTTGAATTTTTGGGTAACATTATATTCCAGCTAGTTTCTTTACATTAAAATCCTTTCTTAGAAATATAAAACCATATTTTGTCTATGCATTATTTCTGTAATGTAATTTAATTGACGATAGATGTTTTGAAGTGTCTGTTTAATTAATATTCTTTCTGGCATGCCACAGCATGTTCTGTTATTCCTAATGTTTCTTTTGTATGTGTTCATGGCAAGTAGTACCCTGAAATTAAAAGTTTCGTGGCAAAACTTTTTTGGAAAAGAAGAGTGACAAAAAATAAAAGAAACAAATGAGCTTTGAAAAGAAAAAGTGCCCCTTACGAAACACCGTATTTATATGAGTATAAAACAATAAATTACGGGTCGGGTGTGAGAGAGGCATTGCATGCTGTAGAGTGGAATGTCTCCCACAATGTTTCTCAAGCATAAGTTAATTTCTGGTTTATTTATCATAGGTGAACTTCATCAGTTCTAAAGAGAGAGGAGAGAAAAAAATAGAAACATTGTAAATGAAACCTTAAATATTCAAATAAAAATTTTGTGTATTAAATGCAATTTACTGCGGTCCTTGAAAAATCAGTAGAAAGTCCTTGAAAAGTCCTTGAAAGTCCTTGAATTTTAATTGTATGTTACAGTAAGAACCCTGATTGTTTTGCTTCTCGCTTTTTTAGTTTGCCGAAACCATATTTTTGTGATGATAGCGTATTTACAAACTAGTTTGTTTACGCTTTGCGCAGCACGCATCGGAAGGTTCTCATATGATGTATCTCATACAATCAATTGTTCATTTTGCTTCGGGTGAGACCGCAGACTTCCGACTTATCGATTAGTTGTTGATGTTGACTTATGCAATCAAATCGAGTTGTGCGTGGATATTGTTGCTTCTTCCGCTGATCGGCCATATTGGAAACTTATCTGTGTTGTCGTAGTGAAAGTATGTTGATGTGAATGTTAAAATTCAAGTATGATATTGAAACAGATGATTGTTGAGAAATATCATTCAGAATATTCACAGTTGTGGACACGTTTAAGTGCTTCAAGTGTATCTCAACAACACATGTTTTGTGAATCGTGCAATTGTGACTTCAGTGTAAACATGGTGGCATGGCAAAGATGCCGCCATCAATACATATTTACTGTACTTTAAAAACACGTCAAGCATTTTCGAAGTTAGAAATTTCTAGGATAAAATATATTTTAATTAAATGATGCTGTAGATCCAACAAATGCCGAAGTTACCGACGAACAGGTAATGTGATTGTGTATAGGCCTACCTACACATTTAAAGGCCATGCTAGAATCGCCCTAAGAAATAACTGTAAAAATTGAACACACACTTTTGAGTGTCGCATGCTACAACACACCGTACCGCTGCTTAGCCGCCGTAAAAGGGATAGAAACCTGTCAATTTCTTATGGTGCAGTTACGGTTATTTCTAGTAGTATATGGATACTTTACGGTCAATGTAGCAAGGGGTTAAGATAATACGTTCACTCTGGAAAACTTACGAAAAATACGGATTTTTCGCAAAATTACTACTGAAAGCTTTGGTTAATGGTTGGCACCTCTGTACATATAATAAAAAACATGTTTGTTGCAAAAGTTGGTCGCAGATATTGGGGAAAAAAAATTGTATAATTCGTACGTCAAACAATAAAGCACGACAAATAAGATCCAGTGTTAGTATTGCACCGAAAACGGCAGAAAAAATCACCAAGTTAATTTTAGTGTATTCAGTGATTCCGTATTAAAAACACCTTTAAGGTGTCCGCCTGGTGAAAGATGTGTTTGTGTGTGTGAGGTGAAAATCGAAGAGGCGCTGCGTGGCCGGCACAGGAATTGTGATATTGCCTCTACGGCCAGAGTCATAAACACGTACGCAATGTTCGCGCTGTAACGTTTTTACTGTGGGACTTCAAGCGGTGACCCTATAATTTTACTGAACCCGTTACTAACAAGTTACTGGGTTACTACTCAATTTCGTACAAATCTGTTACATACATCTTGAGAAACAACCGCGTGAAAAAGCAGATTTTAGCCAAGTTTGAGGGCTTCAAATATTGCTTCCACTGTGCGTGATATCTTGAAAGTCACATTCACAAGTAGTCTGAAGTGTGTATTCTTTTCTTAGATACATATTGTGGACACATGTTTACTGGTCTCTGAGAAAAAATGTAACTCTGAACATGCTGTACGCAGTTCGAGCTCCAGCCAGGCAGCCGCTGCAAAAGTCCTTGACTGGCATATGTGTGGCATTGCAGCGTGTCACGCATATTCTTTTTTCTGTGAAACCGCTTAACTTATTCGTATTATGTTTACGAAAAGAACTCACACTTGAAACTATGCTTCTATGTTTTCAAACATTCAGTACGCTTGTTAGAAACATGATTTTCCGGCCTCTCTCAATTGCTAAAAAGGGATTTTTTATACTGCAATAACTCTGACAATATTACCTGAATTCATAAAGTGCAAAGCGAGAGACATGCGCTGGTCTTTACTTCATGCTATTAAAAAATAAAATGTCATCACTTAAAGTCACTTAGGAAAAAGACTACGAGGAAAATCTTGCACGCCAGTTTGGCGCGCTGCGAATAGAAGCGATATGCTTCTCGTCAAGCATGGGTTACTGATCCTTATCGCTACGCTGTTCCCACGCGTCAAAGGTGGAAATTCAACACCAGTAAAGACTCTACTTAAGTACGGTCAAAATATTTTATGTTCATAATCCTATTCTATAATTTAAATGCACGTCATACAAGCAAGAAATATTTACAGACAGTTGCAAAATATTCACGCATGCCTATAGTTGTGCTTGTTCCACTGTTATTTTGTGTGTTTAGTTGACAAAGATAAAGTAAGCATTACATGCGAGAAATAGTGTTATCAGATGTTATTCTATCAACGTTTGTGGCGACACTCCCTCTTCGCACAGCGCACGTCCTTGGCAGTGTAGGGTGGAGAGATAGCATGGCGCATCAGGCCGTGCCGTGTTGCGACATCAGCAATGGTCGACCACCTAGCTCGCCCCGCACTGTTGTCAAATCACAGAGTTCCTCGCGCTTGCAGTGTGGCTGCAGCTGTACCATACGCCGCATTGTACACGTTGTGTGGCATTTTATATGATTTTCAAATGTGGGACACTTTATGAACGTATTAAAGATTTGTATCTCACACAAATATAGTACTGTTACAAGTTTGAGAGCACAAACTTTATATGTGGGCAATTCCCATGAGTTCTTTGGGATAGAGGTCTATAATTACAAATAAAAGAGTTAAATTAAGTACTGGATTTAATAGCTCACAAAGCTACGAAATACACAAAACAGTAATCAACTAGAACTCTCACAACACAATTAGTATGCACACAATTACTCCTGTGTCACA
>PNEQ01043792.1:0-54217 GCA_003012365.1 Medauroidea extradentata
GTTACATGGGCAACATTGCAGATGGGACCTTGCAGCACATTGTCCACACGTGCCAAAAACATTGCATGGGCAACGTTGCTGATGGGACCTCGCAGCACGTTGCTCACACGTGCCAGAAACGTTACATTGGCAATGTTGCAGATGGAACCTTGCAGCACGTTGCCTACACGTGCCAGAAACGTTACATGGGCAACGTTGCAGATGGGACCTAGCAGCACATTGTCCACACATGCCAAAAACGTTGCATGGGCAACGTTGCAGATGGAACCTTGCATCACATTGCCTGCATGTGCCAGAAATGTTACAGTTGAAACTTTCCCCACCATATCAGTTTCATTTCTGACCAACAGATGCCATACATGTAAAATGGTAATTGTTTTCATTCACGTGTAAAAAATCCGAAAATTATGTATTTTACATGAGCTATTGTGGTATCCCGTATACACTTTTTTTTAAATATTAAACATTGGGAAACAATATTTAACATTGTAAACTATTTAGTATTCAGTTAATTGTGACAGGGATGGTAAGCATTTTTTTTATCTAAGTACCATTAATAGTGTATTACTTTTCATATCAGTATTTGTGCATCCAAATGCTTTATATCAATACAAACAATGTTAATTTTTTGCTCTCACATTTCGTCATCATTCTAACATTAAGTGATGATATTGTAAATATTTGCACTTTGCACAAAGGCGTACGGAATATAAACAAAATGAATCTAGAAGTTTTGAAATAAGGCTGTTCAAGTGCTAGTCATGTGCTTTCGAAGCGCTGGCGAAGTGCAGGCAACGTTACAATGTGACGTTGCCTGCACGAGACGTTGGCACGTTGCCTGCATCTATTCTGCACATTTTTGGCACATCACAGCACGTTGTAGCAACGTCACAGTGTTACAGTGTGACGTGCAGGTAACGTGCAGGCAACGTTGCTGTGCTGTTAGGGTTTATGTTCATATGCTTTAGATCGTTCGGTTTAAGGTCTATAAATAGTAAAAAAAAATTAACGAATTAAAAAGAAATCGACGAAAAACATCTCCTGAAAGAAAATTGACAAAAATGATAATAATGCAGGTATAGGTATTGCTGGACAGGTTTGTTATCACTAGCTGTAAAAATGTTGGTGTGACCGCTTTGAATGTTGAATCATCGGAACACAAGGGCGCTAGTAGCCTGAGCTAGATGACAAGCACTAGAGTCAACTCTAGCTGGCTCGCCACATGCCATCTTTCCTCTCGTGCATAAATTACCCAATTTCGTATCATAACGGAACATTTATGGGAATTACAAACAATGCTTTTTGTAGGAGCATTACATTTTACTATTATCTGCATACTTCTGTACTGAACTGTTACTGAGTCTTTACTCGTTTATTAAAATAATTATTGCATAAATCTTGAACAGGGATAAATGATGGATAAAATCAGCATGCTCAGTGACACGGGCTTTGAAGAGAAGACAGTAGCAAGACGCGGTCTGTCGGCGCGAACACCCGTATCTCCGTAAATAATGGTTGTAAGAACATGTGTTTCAAGACGTAAATGACATTATTTATAGACGCCTCGTTTGACTAGAATTCTATCGCACATAATTAAAAATGGAAGACATAGTGAATATGACTTTAAAAAATTGCATTTTTAGGCCTTCAGTACTCTTCCTCATTAAGGGTGCCGCTTTCGACGCGGTTAAATTGGGCTGTGATATGCGGAAATACTTTTTGACGAAACTATTACACAGTTGACCATTGTTCAAATGTACGAAAAATAAAACACTTTGGACAAAAATGGAACATATTTGTTAAGACACCGTGCTCACCAACAACAACTGTTCTGAAGCCCTCTTATCACAGTCAGGCTGCCGTACTTCACAACGTACGAACTGGATACATGCGAAACTCATATAGAATCGTGAACTGAACTACGCTACAGAATTTCCACCAGTCAAATGATATGGTCACCGCTCTAAGTCGCAAAGAAAAAATAGGAATCTTGCACGCTAGTTCAGCGCCTGCCTCGTTGTGGCGATGAGGCATTGATAGCTTCGTCGCTTCTGAGTCTCTAAAACTGCTCTAGATATGCGGCGACCTGAATTAAGAGACGAAAACAGCATTCTGGAATCTGTAGTTCAGTCCTTTGGCTTTCGACACGTGCGATAACATCATCATACTGTTGCAGATGAAATTGGTGTGCTATTGCAATTTTATTGAACGAGAGAGAGCACGCTCAGGACCTGAAGCACTTGAGGCACACTAGTGCGCTCACAAGGCACTCAACTGGTGTGTCTTCCCTCCCAACATTTCCCTTACGTGGATTTGCCTTCTCTTCTCCCGTGCAAGTTTACTGTACAAATACTATATAAGTGTAAAACATTTCCTCGCTTAATGCAAACAAAAAATTGAATTAAGAAAGCTATCAAAGCAGCAAACACTTATTTGAGATATTATAAAATGTTTACGACGGCAGAAGTATTAAATAACATCCGCCATATGTCGCAGTAGAGGGAAAAGGGTTGTATGGAACAAATTAAAAAAAAATTGTAATGGGGTTTGTAAAAGGCATCGGAAATTCTTCTGCTTACAATGTCTATCGCCTTTGACGAAACCTCACTCCAAGAACGTGCATCTGCAAGACACTGGGGAAAAAGTAGCTAGCAGATGAGTCAGCGGTGCACGGCACGCGATGTGGAATGATGCAGAATTATCGCGTGCGTCTACGACGGAATCCCCAAAAAACAAACGGGAGACAGTTTTTATAAATAGACGCTGGAGCACAAGCCCTGCAGCGCGGAAAACGTATGTGGCGGCAGAGCGGATCGAGAAGAGACGCATCACTGTGGTGGCGCGGCGCGACGCGGTCGGAAAACGCAGCTACTCCCGCCATGCGCTACTTAGTATTTCCCATATTTCCCTCAGAGGAAAACCAGCGAGTGACGTAGCAGCCATACTAGAGCCATGTCCGAAACTACTTCTTACGAATAATATTTCATCTTAGCAGCTAATTATAGGCTGTCCACGATAAAGTGAGCACTGAATAAAAATTTCTTTCAGTCATTTTGCAGCCATCTTTGCTATTTTTATAATGAAAACGTCAATGTAACTAAAAACCGGCGTAAACGTTTCAACCCACTCAAAAGTTAACACCTGTTGGCCAAATAAATCTTTTTTTTAAATTAATTATAAGTTCTGCTGAGTGTTCAGTTTATTGTGAACAGCCTATAGAAACATTTTCATTTATTTGTTTTCACATACTGCAGCATACATTCTCAGTGAAGGGAAGCGATTTTGCTGAAACTTATCAACACCGTAACCCAAAGACTACTGTTTAGTAAACTATCTGTATTGTCACTAGCGAATGACTTTTAAGTGACTGTGTTGTATTTTTAGTTACGAAAGTTATTTCAAGGTCAACAATACTTGATACCCTGAGCTTGATTTAGAAATGTTCAGCGAATAATGGAAGAAATGATACATATGAAATTTGGGTTTGAACCACTGCTTGCTAGAACATCCACGCAAGGAAATAAAATTTCTTTTAGCATACATACTTTCACCGATTCTTTGTAATAACCCACACTGCGACCAGCATACCTGGAAACATCTCCACATTATCAAAGTTATTATTCCGCTGAAACACTAAGTTAGTCGCAAGAGTTTTCAGTGAACACAATAATTAGAGATGGAGAAATTTCGCGAATTCAATGACCTGCACGTTAGAATCAAATATCCTATGCATACTCAAGCCCCGATCATTTGTCCACTAGCTGCTAATCAGTGGAACAGCAAACAATGAACGAATAGACAGGGCTTGAGTATGCATAGGATATTTGATTCTAACACGCAGGTCATTGAATTCGCGAAATTCCACCATCTCCGACAATAATTAACATCCCTAGGCGAGAGAGCTTGAAAATAAATTCAAACAAATGAGGTAGGACCATGTATCGATACATCTGGAGAGGACGTGGCGCGGTCAGGGTGAAGCCGGCCGGGGCGGAAGAAGGGATGAAAACGGAGAGGACAAGAGCGTATTCTTGCTGAAACGAAGTGGTCTGTGAGTCGTGCGAGTTTCTTGGCTTTACAGTTGTCGTTACAGGTGCAATATATTTGGGATTTTAAACCGATAGGAAGACTATTACTTGTGATTTTTCGCATACATTACTAGAAGGATTGTCAAAGTAAAATACTGTCTGAAGACAACATTATTCTCACTTTTATATTATATAATTACTAAAAAAAATATTAACAAGTTAGCAAAACAAACAAATGTATTACACTTTACCACAAACTCTGATTGGCGGAGCAATAAAGCGTGACCACATAAGTTGACATATATTTAAAAAAAATAATATCGCCAAGTGATAGCTGGATATATGTAACTCCACATTTGCAGAACATTCTTAGTCCGGCAAAGAAAGCAAGTAACTAATGTGTGCTATGATGATGATGAAATAAATGACTCACTCATGTGCAAATTTTGTTTCAGTAGTTACAGTCATGTTGGAAAAAGGTACTTACTGGTAACATGCCTCACTGGCGAATAAGTTCATTTACTTGCTCTATCGCTGCGCAGGCAAATCCTTGTAGTCACCGAAATGTAGTTAAAGGCACAAAACTTGTTTATAATCCAAGCGCTCAAATGATATCTTCCCGTCAACGATTTCTCTGAAGAGTTTCAACAGGGATAGACATTCTAGCGGTAATATATTGCGGATGAACAGGTAATCTAATTGCACGTCATTTGGCATATTATATGCGTGAAATTGTATTTCAGAATGTAAAGTATTTCAAGAGTGGAATAACGCCGTCTGTTCGACATGTGTATTTGTCGATGTATTCGAAATAAAAGTAACAGTGTCAAACACAAAGAGGATAATGTAAAAGCAATCTTGTCGCTGCAGAAGCTCTTGTAACTGTATTTCCCAACCTGTGTGCCGGCCGGCTAGGCAGCAGCAGGAGCGATTGTGAACTAAGCGTGTGCACATCACACTAGGTCGGCTCGGCAAGTTTACACAGGGCCAGCTAACTTGATACTAGCCGCCGAGTTTGTCGTCCTGCTAACGAGCTCGCAGCGAACAAACGCCCCCTGCAGCCGAGCGTAAATCCATGTGCCTGGCTCGAGCCTAGCTTGTGCGAGCAGGTATCACTCTGCCAGTGCCTATCTAGTTTCTATCAACGTTTTACCCAGGACTTCGAACCTTTTGTTACCGTCTCAAAAACGTGTTGACATGTTGGCAACTTATCAATGAAAGATCTTTGCACAGAGAAAAAGGTTTGGTACATACGACCGTACAAATATGTTTGTATTTAGCCAAACAAATACCTGGACAGGGGAAGTATAGAAATTTACCCTTGTTCCCGAGTATTTTCCGACTGGTGCCAATAACTCTATTATTTTTTAACCAAAAGCATTGAACAATTTTTAGTCAATGTGAAGTCACATGATGCACAATACTGTGGATGCGTTTTTAAAAATAATGTACCACTCGTCAGCAAAATCATATTTTGCTTAATTTTTGCTTATTTTCACGACAAAAACGTGGTAATTTGGGTGATGAAATCTAAAAAACCGTTAAGTATATTTCTATAAAAAAATTCAGCTACAAATTATTATAGCATACAAATGTCAAAATAGTGGAGCAAAATTTTGATACGTGTATTAGGTAGCAATAATTTTCTTTTCGAAATCACTGCAAAACTCGGTAACAAGCCCTTAAATTATATTCGACGTGGCACAGTATGTTGTCGAAAATACATATATGTTACGGCTAAGTGTTCATCTAGGCGAGGCTCACGTTGATATAGAGTCTTTTAGGTTGTTTTTAATGCGCTGAAAACTATGAGCAAATAAGAGTGCTTTTACTAAAAAAACGCGAAACCACTTACTCAAAGGTCCCCCCCCCCCCCCCCAACACAACCATCTCCATAAAGTTTGTTCCTGAACAAATAATTTCATCTTATAAAAAAAACATTGTTTCTGTACGGAAACAAATTCTTGAATAGTTATTGCCCAGACCACCCGCCTACCACCAAGACATATTCCGGTCTCGATCCCCCGCCGAGATGGCCACGGAATTTAAGCATGCGTGAAACTTGGTGGATGCTGACGTTGGCTAGTGGTTTTCACGGGTCAATCACGTTTCCCCCGGCCATCCAATCCGTCGCTGCTCAATGTGTAGGGTCTTACTTCATATCATACTTATTCACCTCTAGTCCTCTATGTATGAGAGTTGGTGAAGAGCTGCCACTTACTCGTAACCAGGGTCATAGCTGTACCGGTGCAAGGAGAATCCCTGTAGCGACGTTGCTGCTCAATGTGTAGGGTCTTACTTCATATCATACTTATTCACCTCTAGTACTCTATGTATGAGAGTTGGTGAAGAGCTGCCACTTACTCGTAACCAGGGTCATAGCTGTACCGGTGCAAGGAGAATCCCTGTAGCGACGTTGCTGCTCAATGTGTAGGGTCTTACTTCATATCATACTTATCCACCTCTAGTACTCTATGTATGAGAGCTGGTGAAGAGCTGCCACTTACTCGTAACCAGGGTCATAGCTGTACCGGTGCAAGGAGAAGCCTTGTAGCGACCCGCATGCCCTGGGCCTAGTTGCGAAAATTTTTATTTTCCTTTTTACTTTTATATTAACATGCAGCGGCATGATATAAACTCTCTGGATGGAAAATATTAACCCTTGATTTCAAAGTCCTCACTTTTCAGTGAAAAGCTAATAAGATTTCAGTCAACCATTCACTTTGCCATGCAGATTTTGTCGGGTCGTGTAAAGTAGTGAGTAAACCAAAAAATACACTTTGAAAAATTAAAAAAAATCGTGCGTTTTATTCTTTCGTTTGACCAGGCACATATGGTGTAACCCCAATGAAAATTCGCAAGTTATCCCGACATCTTTTCAGATGCATGCGAAAACTCCCGCTATTAAGTCCAAAAATCAAAAGATACTTACTTGCTGATAAGGCAGAAATGCATTTCTATACACGTCACCCCAAACATGTTACAGCAGAGAAACAACAATTCTATGAAGAAGTGGAACTTGATGTATTTTGGTACCACACTAAATTACACAGTTACTGCTGGATTGTGGTCACTGTTAATAGTCACTACATTCTATTTTTCACAAAATACAAAACAGTAAATAATCACTCAAACAATTTTTAGTTTCCTCACAGAGAGAGAGAGAGAGAAACTATCATTACTCTTGAAATAGACATACCGCGTTAATTATTATAGTTCGAAGCTGCCAACACAGATATATATATATATATATATATATATATATATATATATATATATATATATATATATATATATATATATATATATATATATATATATATATATATATATATATATATATATATATATATACTAGTATGTCCTACGTCTACAATTAGTAAAGTGTCTTTCTCAAGGAAAACGGCTGTGAAATAGAAGCGTTAGTAGAGGTTGTTAAGTTTATGACCGTGACAGGAAATTCTCGCGCGAGTGATTTTACGGGTTCGACGAAGCTATTAAAATATTTATGAGCAAATGTGTGACTCTAGGCAAAGAATGGGCGCGAAATGACACGCAGTTAAAGCACGAAAATGGTTATGTTACCCATACAACTAGAAGTTCCACGGCAATAAAATAATGTGCAAGTCCATTGTTCATTTCCCTTTAGTTATGGAATCCAGTTCATTAAAAAAAAATCTCACGTTTCTTAACGCTGTAAACATTCACACAGAGATAAAATAATGTCAGCTTGAAGCACAGGTAAACTGATCTAAAATAAAATAACCGTAGCGTCGATAAAACATTGGTCATATATTTCTACATGCTCCGCCTTAAAACCATCGCAATGTAACTGTTAAAATAAAGCACTTGTTTTTTAAATATCGCATGTATTCACTTGTTTCCCCGTGTGTATTTTCATTTCCAACAAGTATATTATGAGGTCCTAGACATATTTCGTTTATTATTTTATACTGGATAAATTACCAGTTTACACTACGTAACACGGGGTAATGGACTCACAGGTAAGATAAGTGGTCTTAACCGTCTCGTCGACAGCGAGTACATTATGAGACCGTGACACACAATTTTGCGTAATGACATCAGCTGAGAAAGGAATCGGCCATGGCCTTTGTTAAGGAGCCATCCCAGCATTCGCCTGGAGTGATTTCGGGAAACTATGGAAAACCGAAATCTGGATGGTCGGAGCCTGGGATCGAACCCGGGTCTTCACGAATGCGTTACCGTTGCGCGACCTCGCTCAGTGTGTACTCGCAGACAGAACGACTGCGTGACAAAGGGTACATTACCTTGACTACATCAAGCACAGCAAAGAAGCACGCATTCATTTAGTCACAAGCAGAATAAGACGGTAACCAGACAATGTCACAACTATCAGTGATATAAAGAATAAGAAAGCTTAGTACGTGGCGAATCTTTTGAGCTTGTAGTTAATTTCTCAAAACTTTCAAAAGTTGAAAGTTTGCCACTATTATCGGTCAAACTAAATCAACTGCCAAACAAACTGCAATTCAGTTACTTAGAATAGCAGATCTTACGAGATATTAGATCAGAGACGACGTGAGAAGAAAAAGGGCTGAAGAAGAACAATGAAAATTGTAGTACTGTATAAAGAAGTGATGAAAAGTATTTGTTGCAGACATTCAATTGTGCAAATAGACATGTGTAAATAGTAATATACAGTAAAGAAGCGAGTGTAGTGAGTGGCAGGGGGGACAGGGGGACACTGTCTCTCCCCTTGGACAGAGAGCAGGGACAGTATAGACGTTTGTACCTACCCTAAGTTTTCACATTTAAAAATATTACATTTTCTGCCAGCTGTATATTCAACATTCAGACTCGGAAACCACTTAAATAGCACCAATTTGCACACTAAAGTACAACATTTCCCGGAAGAGAACCCCAAACCCCCGCTTTAATAAGTCGTTATAAAAAATTTTCAGAAATAAATTTCTGTCAACGACCTGCCCCCTTAATAAGAATACCTTCCGCCGCCACTGGTGACCAGGAGTGCTGGGACATATTTGAGAAGGGGGGAGGGTACAAGATGACCTAAATACTTTTTAGGGAGGGGGGAAGATGTTAACAAAATTGTTCTGGCACCGGGGTCGCGACCAGAAGCGAGGGGGTCCTCCCCCGGAAAAATTTCAGTTTCTAGGTGCAAAATGGTGGCATTTAAGCAGTTTTTAAACCTAAATATACAATATAGAGTGGGAAGAAATCTTTGTATTGTTAAAGGTGTAATTTATAATTTTATGCAATTAACTTTAAACAAATCTTAAAATTATTTATGTAGGCAGAATTTTTGTCCAAATACCTTTATTTCAATTTATTTAGTTATAATTTTGTTAGTATGCCAGTCTCGTGTACTTGCAACAGAAACAGGAAAAAAATGCTCATGCAACCGTTCACTCTTGAAATTCTAAAAGCACGGGCTACGCAATAATCTTTTTTTCCGAACATTTGAATTCGCATGCAAATTTCGTTTAAATTTTTGCAATAATGAACATAATTTGACTATATATTTTGGAATTTCTTGTATTTACTTGTTAACTTGTTAATATCTCTAAATGCACACTATTAGATTACGGAAGAAATTAAATATAAATTCACCATTAACTGGGAAATTTAAGTTAAACTGGTGTGCACAAAGACGTGCGAGGAAGAAATCAAGCGTTAAAATAAAATACTAATGATGTACACGTGCCTTGCCTTAGTTATGAAACCATCCCAGCATTCGCCTGGAGCGATTCCAGGAAACCACTGAATACTGAAATCAGGATGGCTGGTTCGATACCCGGGTCCTCCAGAATGCGAGCCCGATGTGTTACTGTTGCACCGCCTCGCTCTGTCAATCCAGATATAAAGCTGCTTTCACTTAGTGACGATGATTACTTAAGTAAATAGTTGTAAATATGTTTCATGATGTTTCTAAATTCCAACTCTCTACGTAGATATACGTTTCTTCAATGAATCGTTGATTTAGCTGTGACTATGTGTTATCGTCTTAATTTTCAGTTCATTTGGATACTTATACAAAGGTCTGTTAAGATTTTTTGAAATTTCTTTTCGATAGCCATTGATATCTATCTACTCAGTTGAGTTATCGAGGTTTTGTTTGTTTCAAAATGATGCGTACGGAAATATATAAAGAAAAGTTGCATACGTTATTTACTGGATTAAATAACTTAATTACCGAGATAGGCGGGTAATTTAGTATGTTAACTTCAAAGACAGACTAACCAGGTACGACCAACGATAAATACCTTTAATCGGTTAACATTCTGCAGTTATCGAGATGTCTCACAACCTTTATGTGTCTCGCGAATGAATATTATATTTAGCATATTTGTTATCATAAATACTGTCGACTTTACTTGGAGCAGGCGGCCTAGGGTTCATTTCGCCATTCTCTATTAAACACTGCATACGCGTGTGAAATGTTAATACTCACTGAAATCACTGAAAACAATTCTCCCTTTATGAAGAAGATGGGCTGAATATAACTTATAACCTCAGGTCTTCCTCTTTTTATCTTGTCCATCATAATCAGAAGGATCTATTTTGATAGTAGAAAACGGATAGAGACATGTATGGTAACTAAAATTAATAAAAAAATACGAAGTACGGTTTTTTTGAACAGTTTTCAGTAACACAAATTTAAGGGGATACAGTTTATATGTTGTACCCCACCCCAAAAATTTGTGAGGGGTGGGAGTAGACACAATGCACTACCCCCCTCCCCGGTTCCCGCGCCGCTGCTGGTGAATATAAAGTAGAAATAAACAAAGGAAATTAGCAATTTTTCTTTTGGAGTTGGTGGACCTTAGTTTTTTTTCTTTACGTTTAAAGTACAGAAACGAAGAAACGAGGAAGGCAAAAAGTCGAATATAACACGTCCGTTAAACACCTCGACGCCTCTTATCTTATGTGCAGTGTTTTCGTAGAAAGCATTCTTTAACAGAACAGGACTTCAAGCGATGGCAGTATTATTTAATTTGTGGAAAGTATGTGGTAATTTCCAACGTAGGTTTCTATAGTTTTGTTTTACGATTACGGTGATATTTTCTCAGCTACAGCGACGTGAATAAGTAATTTGTAGGACTTTTGAGGCACCTGATAATCATAGGGACATAGTTTTCAATGTGTTTTCTGTTCGTAGATAAACGTGTTGGAAACATTTTTAGTAGTTACACAAGAAAAAAATACTCTCCGTGCCACGCTACAGCACAGCTCACGCGCCAGGTCGACTAACTCTTCATTTGGAATAGTAAGTGAGTGAGATATTGTGGTAAGGGCTTAACATCGAGGTCTTCAGCGCTGGTGAGGGATGAGAAGATGTGAGTGTGGAGCAGCGTCGGAATGAAAGGGCGGGGGAAACGGGAGATCCCCGAGAAAACCCGACGACCTACGGCATCGTCCGGCACGATTCCCACATGCGGGACCGACCTCTCAGGGAATCGAACCCGGATCGAATCGCCTTGGTAGGAGGCGAATGGTCTGACCATTCGGCCACCGTGGACCCTTAATTTGAAATAGAAATGGAGACTTGTACGTGTCACGAAGCTTCGCAATTGTAAGTATATACGTAATGGTAAATATGGCAATAAGGCGTACATAAGTTGGTGTGTGGCCTGGAGTGCAGCAGAGAGCACGGCCTGGTATTCCGCGGAGGTCTGGCGCGACGCACCGCGCGCCCATGGCGGCGGGATATCCTGATTAACGTGCGCACTGATTTGCCGCTCGCTCGCGGGAGGTATCGAACCTGCGCCCACTCCCGTCAACACTCTTCGTACACTCATAACATTCATTCTTTACCGCTTCTTTAATATTCTCATTAGAACAAATACAAGCGATAAACACGTTGCCTCTTTCAAAACAGTGTCGCATCTCTTCTGTGCTGCGCCCAGATTAAATACCACTACCTGCTACTTGCTCACAAGCTGTGCAGCGCAAGTGCAGAGCAAGTAAAACAGGTATTTTGTTGCATGTGTGTGAGTATTTCATTCCACTGCAGCGCAACCAGACGCAACGAAGGTGCAATTTTTCTGCTGCACCCATAACAAGTGATATTTAGAATACCCCAGGCCGCCGAGCGGTCTGCAGTGCTTTGGCCGCCAAGGTTTTATCAGAAAACTGCTCATCCTACATGAGTGATGTCTGCTTAGGAACAGCGTTCGAGGAACGTTGTAAACGTGAATTCACAGCCTAGATCATAAGCACATTTCATCATAGCCGCAAATGTTTATATTTCTGTTTATTACATAATGACACCTTTGTAATTTCACATTAAAATCGTTTATATTAAACAATAATTCTTCTATGTACCTACAGTTCAGCTTATCTTAGTACCCGCATTTTATAAAACTTATTTTTACGGGAAATAAAAAAGGTGTCATTATGTATAATAATACATTTACTTTCACAGTAAATCATTTCATGCGTATCGTTTGCGTAGTTTTTGCTGTGGATAAGTAGCGAAAATAGTCAAATCCCTACTTTGCCACGCGCTTGTACGAAAACAATGGAACGGAAAAATATTTTGTTTCTGAGAAGTTACTAGTAATGCAATGTGTAAGGTTTAGACAGTGTTTGGTTTGGTGCAATTACATTACTAAGAGCGCCGTTAAAACACAATGCTTTTAGAAGATCGCTTACCTCATTACATCTCGTATACATACCAGAACATACGTTATATATATATATATATATACACACACACACACCCAAGCTGTACCCCATACAAAAATCTGGACTGAGAACAAACGCACGAAGCTTGGTACAGTACATAGACGCTACGTAAATAATTATAATAGCCAATCGTTCAGTTTGGGTGCCTGAGGAAACACAAAATAAACATTCATGTTATTTGAACGATTTTACTTTTCATATTGGTTGAGATGCATAGCGTACTCCTTAAATATATGGGTTCAAGCATTGTGTCAAAGTCAAATAAATGATTACCCACATGACTGTGCGCGTAAACGCAGGTCCAACAATAAATTTAAGGTAAGTGAATTGAACGACTCGTCGACAGTGTGGTTATTAGTGACCGTTACAAACAACTGGACACAAAGACAGGAACTGAGAGAAAAACCAATGATTAGGAAAAGAACCAACTTTGGTATTTCTTAAGGCTAAGTGTCCCCCGTGTATAGTGTGATTCTCTGCCGAGTGATGGCAGCATTTTCGGGACCAAAAAGTTCTACGTAAATAACTCCACAACACGTGGACGGATTTTAAATCGGCAAACGGCATTGTACATCGTAATACCGTACTAATGTAGGTAATTAGGTTGCATGTCATTGAAATTATCCAATACAGTAATTTTTAAGTATATGATTTCAAAAACCTGTTTATTTTAAAAAGTCGCCTTAGAGGAACGTGGACATTAGTTAGACGAATTGAACGCAGCTTACATAATTTGAATAGGTTAAATAGTTTTGACGGAAACAGACAAATAAGATATTCGCGATACTTTATAAAGTGCGACCAAGGCCGGCCGCGGACAAGTTCGTCAGAGTTCTCGTCTTTCAGCCGTTCCGCGCCGGATTCTTTATCATCAGTGTCTACTAGTGTGATCAGTTTTGTATTAGAATGTTTGGTATTTTATACGCTATCCAAGTATTCAAGGCTCAGGTAATATTCATGCGAGTTACATCTGATGACTGAATAACAGTAGCGCAGTCAGTTGACACGCCGATTTTCGGTGTGAAATGTTGTGGTTTTGAGTTCCAGGTAGACATCTGAGTTATTAGGTTTGTTAGTTTGTATACAAAATATATGTGCAACCATATCTACCTACTTGGGCTATCGACGGGACGTAAAATACCAATGAAATAAAAAGACAGGGTTGTTAACGATTGCTCTGGAACAACGAAATAAAATTACAAAGCAAGCCTAGTTTCTCGGTACCTCAATTGTAGGCCTATAACAGACATAAAATTTTGCGGAAAATCTTGTTGTGGTAATACTGACAGACGAGTACAGATTTGCACACCAATACGTCTGTGTTCGGGCGGTAAGAAGTTCTATAGACACTTCACTGTATTTGCAGCCTGGTTGCATGTTCGGTATATAATATGTACTTTTACACTATCGTGCGCGTATTGCTTACCTAACTCACATTGTACAAATGCTTCACTTGTGTTTGAACTCTCCGTAATATCTATTAGCATGTTAGAACTGTCACGTGCGTGCTTGCGGTAGCTGTTAGTTCACTATTTGTTGACGAATAATCACGGCAATATAAATCGCACTAAATGTTTCAACATTTTCTGAAAGCATCCAGATACAATGATACACTTACGAGTTTCTGAAGTGATGAATCGTAAAAATCAATATGTGTATAATATTTCGATCAGACGACACGAATTACGGATTATATAAATGAATATTTTTGTTTGCCAATGAATAGAAGTAAAAAAAATAGTCAAAATTAGTGCAAAACAACAATACATTTTGACTAATAGGACGATAGAACGATTCATCACAAAATTACATGTAAAGAAAAATTTTCTAGTATTGGAAAGAGAAGAAAAGAATAACACTAGTCAAGTTGCACACGTGTATGTCTGCTAGCCGTTGT
Source organism: Medauroidea extradentata (assembly GCA_003012365.1). Taxonomy (NCBI): domain Eukaryota; kingdom Metazoa; phylum Arthropoda; class Insecta; order Phasmatodea; family Phasmatidae; genus Medauroidea; species Medauroidea extradentata. Next base: position 14,617 of record PNEQ01043792.1, read on the forward strand.
ATGTGATAAGTCATGCGACGACTGTATTTGTGAGAAAGGGTGAAGGAGGTATAAAAGCCTTCACTATATTTTCAAGGCCGCAGCAATTGAAACAGGATAACACACACCCTCCCCCCAACCTTCTGGCAGCTATCCACCACGTAGGAACTTCAGCCTGAGCTAGGAACCACATGCAAGTTCAACACGCCTATGAGAATGCTGTTGTGTTTCTATATCTTTTTGTCGGTTTTATTTACTGTATGTACAGCTACTGGTGCCAACCGCCTGTCAATTCATAGGCAACAGCACAGTATTCACATAGGTCTACAGGATATGGATGTCCTTGTCATTCGTATTGTCGTTTCTAGTTAGCTGGGCAAGTAATTGAATGCTTCGCCTTTATTCATAACAGAGAAATATAAAATGTTCGTTTACATTAAGTAATCGAATTAATGATGGTATATTATGCGCCGAAATGGAAAATACACACAGATCCTCGGTGAAAGGGAAAACTGTACTACGGCTGTCCTACAAAAGAAGAAAACCTGATGTGAGGAAGATGCTTATGGAGAAGTAAGTAATATACATATATTTCTTGTACTTAGGTTGTGCATTCGTATGCTATATACATATGTTGTTCACGATAAAGTAATCACAAGACGCCCTCGTTATATATTTATCTCAATAAATTCATACTTATTCTTCAACAGCTTGCATGTACTGTATATACATTTAGTTCACAAAATATGTGTTTGAGGAAAAGGGTGACTATCACTAATAACATATATTCAAATCTTATGCTAGGTTGAATTTATCGATGAAATAAGAATAAGGATAGTTGTATATAGTATTATATTAATTTTACCTTTATTCCTATTATCGATCCAAGTGCTGATGTTACAGTGTTAGAAACCAAGCTTCTAGGGATATCGTCACAAACGGTGCTGACCCAGGCACCTCTTCAAGTTGTCAAACAGAGGAGTGTAAAGCCGTGACAGGAAAAGGAGGAAGAATGAAAAGGTTGTTTTTAGCGGCAAAAAGGAGAATAAAACAGTACCTTGTGGCCTAGTAAAATGGAGGATACAGAGCCTAGTAAGGTATGAGTTTGATGGTAATTAATTTGTCAGTATAATAACAATTATTTTGTCTTCGTGTGTATTATTTTTGTGATATTGCCAGCCTCCATAACGTAGTCGGTAAGGCGCCGGTCTACGGTGCGATAGGACACAGGTTCGAATCTCGACGGGGCATGGATGATGTGTTGTCCTTCACTTCAATTCACCTTCATCGACTCTGAAGACCTAGGGCGTAAAACCCTCTTACCTCACCTTTTAGTGATATAGGTACCTAAAGTAGAAATTTTGTAGTTATTTATTTAATTGGCTAATTACAGGAAACAAGCCTTGGTTTTATCAACACAAAGAGAAAATGGCTGGCAGAAACCCTCGCCGATCGAGTGAATCACTGTAACTGCCCAATGCGATTCAGATTCCCGAATACTTCCTTGCGAACCCACAGAACTTGGCACTAAGAGGTATGTAATACAATTTTGAGGTTGATGTGTTTGTAAATATATGGGAAAAAATATTTCTCGATCAATGTTTTTAGTGGCCCGCGGTGGCTGAGCGTTTAGATCGCTCGCCTTGCACCAATGCGATCCGGGTTCAATCCACGGCCAGGTAAATCATGCCTTACGATGTCACCCGTGGGTAGGTTTTATCGGGGTTCTCCCATTTACTCCACCCCTTCGTTTCGAAGATACTCTACACTAATACCATTTACGCTCATCGGCATTCAAGACTTTTGCCTACAGTGCCGTACAACCTACTTCACATCAGTTTCATGTCTGTGCATATATGCTAGGCAATGATGTACTATGTAAGAATAGGTAAATTGCAGGTGTAGGAATGATGTATTCCGATATGCTAATATGAAACATTCATACAGACGTGGTAACATATACTGACTGCATTTCCTCACATATTTTTATAAATATAAATTAAATCAAATTATAATATTACTAATAATTTGACCCTGGAAATTTGTCGTAATTGAGGGATGACGCACAAGAGCGGTATTTTTTAGGCGGACTAAATAAAATAGTTACGTACTTCATGACAAAAAATTACCCCTTCTGATATACTTAGTTACCCCCTGATATTGTATCTTGGAGTTATAATGGAAATTAGGAAAAATAAAAAGCGTATTTGTACATTCCACCTATTAGATAAAACAATGCCAGCGAAAACTTCAATTCGGAGGAAGATGTTTATCATATACAAGTAATGAAGGACATCAGATTTTTATTAACCCATATAAATTATTTTACACATGTCGCGAATCCCTATACACGCACACACACACATTCACACACACATACTTTGTAACTCCATATATACACCGTATCATCAAAGTCGATATTATTTTGGCTGCTGTCTGTGTGGCAACAGTGAATGGGAGGAGAAAGCAGTCTTCTGAAACAATGAACCAATGGCTTACCAAATAATGCACAACATTTGTGTACTGTTATAGTGGGTCAAGTGCATTGTCAGATGTTCTGCGAATTACAAACACTAAACAGGTTAGAACCAAACCAGGCGCTCCAGAGAATTCATCAATAGCGTGGTTGAGTGCGTATTGTCTTACAATAAGAGTTCTTGTTTCGAGTACTGAATTAAGAATAGTTATAACTGTACGTTTTATCAACTTTTCATCCGTTTCTGATTAAATATATAGTGATACCTCTAAAATATGAGCTCAAATGAAAGAAAAACTATTATACAAATATAAAGAACAAAAGGTACGCCTGTTTTTGTATCCGTACTTTATTCATAACTCAGGTAACTGAAAACATGTACAATATTACTTGCTATTATATGAGTAGATAATTAACTACTTGTTACGAAGTGACAATGGCATGGTTTCCGATTGTGAGAAGAAATATTGTGAAAAAGTAAATTATTATTATTATTATTATTATTATTAATAAACAACGGTTGATAAACAGACGGCAGAACGATACGTTACAGTACCTTTCCATTTTTTTTTTTTTTTAATTTCAGGAAAATGCCGTACCAGAAGAGAATTGCCAATCAGAGATTCTGGCGGTCTATGTAACCAATTGGATTCTGATGATAATGAAATAGAAGATTTAAAAAAAGAAAAACTGAAAGCGTTGGCTTTAAGTGACGAAGATTGAAAACCGTTGGAAATAAATACAAGAGGATAAACCGAAAATAAAGAGTTGTTTCGCTGCTCGAAAGGACAGGTTAACTGCTTCAAACTTCGGACATGAGTGCAACTACTAAAAGAGATCAAAATGGTTTTCAGCAGTAAAACATTTGCTATACAAAAGATATCGTCCTCAAGCGATGGAATATGGACGCAATCACGAACACATTGCAAGAAAGAGTTTCGATGAAATAACTAGCCTAGTTGTCAATCCCTGTGGATTGTTTCTCCATAAAACGTATGGGTTTTTGCGTGCTACTCATTATGGAGTAACCGGAAACGACGCAATACTTGAAATCAAGTGCCCAAAATCTGCAAAAACATGACTATTCCTGAAGTCTCTGTCAAGTCAAAACATTTTTGCGTAGATCCGAAAACGAGAAAACTGAAACTGAGCCACTATTACAACTTCCTGATACAGGGACAACTCCAAATCACCGAGAGAATAAGATGTTACTTTATAGTTTGGACACAGGACATAAAAAGACTTACATATTGAAGAAATAGAGAGAAACGATGGCGTCTGGAGGACGAAAATGTTTCAAAAGTTGTTTTTGTTATGAAGAAGTCATTCTTCCAGAGCTGATCGACCCTAGAATGACTATATCATTGCCGATACGGGAACCTGACAAATCTAAAATACACATATAACCTTTTTACATTGTCGGGAAATCTCCTTCATTAGTGTTAACGTGGCAGTCACTCACTACACTTTCGTTATGGAACCAGTCACTTTTATTCAGTGGTATAATGCAAGCGTATCCAAGTTTCGTAACATCAAATAAAGCAAACTAAACTTTATGACCAACAGAGATCACTAAGCACATTGGAGGGGGGAGGGTTTGAGTAGGTAATGAATACTTACTCACAGGACATGCGTAGGGACTTTGCCGATTGTACTAGTTGGAAGTGTTTTTCATTTTCGAATACCCATCTGTGTGTACAGAGCCGTGAAAGTGTAAATAGTTACATGTTAAAAGGTTAGTCGTCTCTAATGGACGACTTGAAGTACACGCCCCCTGACGTCACCGCAGGGGAAATGTACTGTGGGAAACAAAGCTTGTTTACAAACATGCTGATTCGTTAGTTGGTAATTGCAGAAAGCAAAAATGTTGCGCATTCATATATTTGCACGCAACGGTAAAAAATAATAGTTTCAATTTCATGGTTAAGATACGTAAATACACAAGATAAATGTTTACCTGAAAAAACGGCAAATTCCAAACAAGTAATAAATTTTCTTGACGTACATCTCATCAGGGACATGTGAAGCCAAACAGCTAAATTAAGGTTATGTTCGGCTGTGGTATCCATGGAGATAGGAATTGTATCCTACAACTGACTGAAGCTCCGCCTTTTTTCAAGTCGTCCATTGACGTATCACAAAAATAATAATAAGAAGAAGATAACATATTTCTTAAGGTGTATATACAATATAATTTTAAAAATTCAGCAATACACCTTATTTAGTTGTGGAAAGTATTTTATAAGACGAAATTACTATTACAGTACTGAATAACTGTTCGTTTATTTTTACTTTGTTAAAGTACAAATGTATCATACTTTATTACTGTACCTTGTGTCTAGTATGTAGCGCCAGGATTGAATTACACACAAATACGTTGGGATCATGTAGACACATGTGCATGTAAATATTATTCTATGTATGCTATATTGCTGAATAAGAAACACTGTTGTGAATGCTAAATTTCCCTCGTTCAGTTCTGAATTCCGGCACCACATAGCATAGTCAGATCATCAACAGGAACCCATTCTTCCTCATTCATATTCTCGTGCATAAGTGAAAATAGTATTTGGTTCCTTTACTGAAAAACCAATTAACGTCTTCACGTATTTCAACAAGGAGCTTTGGACATTTCATTACATTTGTAAAGATTAGTTTCGTCTATCTTCCTTAACTATTGATAAATATGGAAACGAATTCTAAGTAAATAGCAGTACTTCGAGGTTTCGATGAAGTTGCATTTATTACAGGTACGAGACAATGTACACATTCTTTGCAATTAATAATTATATTTGATTTTTTCCCTAACGACATGTTAATTGCACGGCACTGAGACCCGAATATTGATTTAGGAAACATGTGGGTTTTTTTGCGGGGCATCATCAATTTATTTCATAATAATGTAAACTATATTTTACCATTTGCAGTAGTGTATTCGCATAGTGAATATATCTCAGGGCTGGTATGATGGGGAAAAACTATTTTTAGGAGGGAGGGATTTGAAACAATAGAGTTAATTTCCTAAATGCAGCTACAAAGACTTAAAATGTGTGAGAATGTAGTAATAAAGCCAACTTTTACGAACTAAATTCAAATGAGACACTACAAAGCCGTGCCTGTAATGACTATAGATAGATATTCTGTATAGTTAGATTTGAAAAAAAAAACATTTGCGTGTGTCTATCCCACGCAAAATGCAACTCATACATTGACATAGTGTATCATTTCTTAAAATAAACCAATTCTGTCACGTAATACTTTTATCTACAAAATCTGCACCGATTTATGACATTACGCATGCACACAAAAGGTAACTAGCATCTGCAAGACAAAAATGTATTCCTGTGAGTCAGAAACACAGTTGAGACGTACATAATAGCCCAGAGGAGTAGTGACGCTACCTCTGTAGAAAACGAAACGCATATGGCTTCGTGTTTTCCACGGTTTCCTGAGTTACCACCAGGCATAAGCTTGGACGATACTTACTATAACAACCGCGTCTCAATAACGATAGCATAGTTGGTTTAGTTGTTGCGTGTTTCTGTCGGCAATTACCAAGCTGTCATACAAATGTAACACCCAACCTTACGTCTTTTCAAACAGTACCATATATCATTACAAGAGAGAGATGGGAAGGATGCTTGTGACCTTGAAAGCACACCAGAGGCCGATTGTCGCATTAACACTGTTTCTTGCGCGAAGGTAAACAAAGGGGGAGGGACGGGAATTCTGGTATCACGACACCATGCATGTTAATATCTTACTTTTCTGTTTCCGACAAAAAATTTACGTATTAAAAATCTGTAAATTGCGTTGAATTAGTCTAACACAAGGTCATGTTCCCGTAAGGCGACTTTTTAAAAAAACATTGCGTTTTAGATATTATTTTCCAAACAGTACTATATCAGATAAATTTAATGACGTGCAAACTAATTACCTACAGTAGTATGACATTACGTTGGAAAATACCGTTTGCCACTTTAAAATCCGTTCATGGGTTACCGAGTTATTTCTGTAGAAAAATGTGTTCATTTAGGTGCTGCCTCGTGGTGGTGGCATTCAGATTTAAAATGGGGGAAGGAAACATCCCAACTTTCGGTTGGAGTCCTTTTTTGGAAACTATGGAAAACAGGCATCAGGATTTCCGGAACCGCAAATCGATACTGGGTTTTCCCAAAGGCGAGTTTAACGTGTTACCTTTACTATGCTTGGCATCTAACAATTAAAATCGAGTAAGTTACCAATTTACAGATATAATGCATGGAAAGATAAGTGTATATGGTTTCATTTCCAACAAACCGAATACGAACTACTACACGCCCTATTTACAAATAATAGTTACTTCAGAAAATTATGGGAGATGAAGTACTTTTTCTGTGAAAAAAAAATCAATTTATGCTGATAATAATCGCCTATTGAATTGTACCAAACTAATATTATTGTGAGGTTAAGTTATATGGTTGCTGTTACAAAGTTATTATTAAGTGGGGGGTTTCACTCAGATGGCAACTACCTCGTGGGTTTATTTACATATTATTTAGAGTTAAATGACTTTAAGACAGTTATGATTAAACGGGCAGTTACTATTCTACAATGGCAGGAACTCAGAATACAAAGACGATTACAAAATATTATACTAATTCAGGAGGGGAGCGCAATAGTGCTGGTGATTAATATATTATATTAAGTTGAGGGCTGCTGCCACATAATTAGATCTGACAACCTTACCGAAAGATGAATTGATGAGGTAGCCGGCATTGACAGACGAGCACGCCTCAGCCGGGACTCGAACCCCGAGCCCCGGAGGAGAGCTGGTCTGCTGTTGTCGGATAAGTGCTGGTGGACGACAGACCCGGTTTACTTGGTAACAAGACGTAACATTATCCGCTTTATATACAACTAGTTAACCGATAATTTTTGCATACTGTATAGTAAGTTCATGTTACGCCAGGAAGGGTAGGTTTAGTGCCGTATGCCTATTATATAATACTGAATCCATTTAACTCGTGCTCTGACCTTTGGTCGGGACAGCTCTCGTCGGTGATGTCTGGGTGGCTATGTTTGTAATGTTGTCTGCTAGACTGCAGTATTATTTTTGTTGGTTGCCTATCAGACTCAACAGTCATGTTTTTTTAATAGTGTGCTAAGTGGTGCTAGAGTTTCTTCCAGCAAACTGTAGGTTGTGTTTCGTGGTATTCTCGCCTTTATTCATAATATTTACGTTTATGTAACTGAAACACTTGAAAGCGACCAGTAGTAGCTAAACGAATGACGTTGGAAGTGATAGTAGTGAAGAAAGAAAGTAAGCAGCTTTATGTCACAGTTGAAATGAAAATAGATAAACAGTAGTTTCGCTATGCAGTTACAGTAAATATTTTACACCGCAATGCTTACGTTCGATACTTTGACAAAATTCATCTCTCTTTATATTTTCGGACACAGTTGGCAAACTAAGAGCGCCGTCTGGCTGGAGATATATTGCCAGTTCAACACCTAGAATCGTGGGAGTGATAAATGCTATCTAGGCACGCACTTCTTGTACGTCATGGCATCTAGTCTCAACACACAGAACTTCTGGGCTGTCTTTTAGTCGTAGCATTGCCTCTATACGATTTTCAGCGGTAACTATATATTTTTACAATGTAACAAAATAGATTAAAGATGCTGAAAGTCCATCTGGTGTTTTTCATGCAATGCTACTAAAATTTCTTGCTTAAAATTACAGACAAATGCCAACTTTAGTTACTTCACCAGAGCGAAATGAAATTCAAACACAATACAACATATTTTAAAAATATTCGTACCCAGACTGTACCAGACAATATTGCAGCTTTGTAAAATGCCATATATACGACAGAAGATCTGCGCTGGACGGGGAAGACGGCGCCTTTAATATGCAACAATTAAAAATAACAATAATGCAGCGTTCATACTACACACGTTAATATCGGTACCGATGACTACGTTTGCTAACAATTTGCTTGAATATTTGATCTACCTCAGAGCTCCAGTCTAAGATACGATGCTAAGGTACGACGTCGAGCATCGTCAATAAAATCTGAACTACTCATCAAAATTCGGTGAGATTTTTTCCCGAGTAGATAATTTATCAGTGGACGTTTATTTATATAGCACTATGCGGTAGTATGCTTGAATTTCGAATAAAAAATTAAGAACTGTCTTATAAAATTAAGGGCTTGAAACCACAAAATACACAAAAATGGAAAAACTGTCATTTTTATTAAGTTTTATACTATAATATATAGGCATCTATAACAACCGAATTCCACAAATACTTGCGTTTTCATTTGAAAATAATTTTACTACCCGAAAGTCTCTGCGCGAGATATTTAAAATAATAAAAATTACAGTTTTCCACTTTTGTAGATTTTGTGGTTTCAAGCCCGTATAAAGTTTTTAATTTTTACTAGAAAGTAAAGCATACTACCACATAGTGCTATAAAAATAAACGTCCGCTGATAAAATATCTACTCGGCAAAATATCTCATAGAATTTTGATGAGTAGTGCAGATTTGATTGACGGCTGAGTATTCCAGTCGTCCACTCGACATCGTACCTTTCCATACCCCTCAAATTGAATTCGGTGGGACTCGGTTGGTCCCTGTCGAAGAAATATATATGCAAAAAATTGCCTTTCTGTTCGTCTCTGTGAGGCCTACATTGTCACGAGATATTTTAGGCCGCAACTAAATACCCTGAAATGTACGAACTTGTATGTATATTCACTGAAATAAAACACTCGATAACATCAGCGCATTTGACAGCTTGGCTGAACTACTCACCGTGCAAGCGAGCAAGGAAACGTCATCCAGCGAATGTGTTAAGGAGGTGGTTCACCCAAAAATGTAATTGTTTTATTAATATTTGTATTTAAGTGAGATATGGTTTGGTATGCAGGCATAAACAGTGTTTAGTTTTAGCTGTAATGAAAACTTTTTAGCCTCCGCAGTTTTCATATAATGCCATGTCAAAGTCTAAACTTGCATAAAACGGGTTTTATGCGAGAAAGGAAAACCAACTGACATACCGAAAATAAATAATTCACACTTAAAGAATTGTGTCGCGGCTACGCCCAGATCTGTACAAAACCGTACAGAATTTTCTTTCGCAACATTTACAAATTTAATAAAACTAACAATTTTTAACTTCAAATTCAGTAATCATTTAAGAAATACAATATAATGTTCAGGGCGGTTTTAAACAGGTCTTGACGTAGCCTGTAACACTGTTCTTCAGTCTAACTTATTTTACTTCGGTAAGTCTCTTGGTTTTGATTTCTAGTATAAAATCGTTTTATGCAAATTTGGACTTGTGACATGCCATTATACAAAAAAAAAACTTTGTAAGCTAAAAAAAAATATATTGCAGTAAAAAATTGAGTGTATGTCTACATAACAAATATAATGTCCAAAAATTTAAAAATGATTAAAACAAAGATTTCTGTGAACCGCCCCCTTAAACGCGACCGCTAAGCACGACACTGAGTGATATTTGATGATGATAGGACCCTACTGGTGCAAAAGAAGAAAAGTTTTTATTTAACTCTCAGTGACACTTATTTTCAAGTTTTTCGGCCGTTTGATGGTAAAGTAATTCATTTTGGAAATATATGATCCTGATGTTCATTTTAAGTACCTACGTTCATTACAATCAAAATAAAATACAACAGTAACGGTCTAAAAACGACCGCAGGAAAATTAATTCTTCCCGATTAATATGTAATGAGCCAATATATGTTCGACACGCCATCTCCCCTTCGTAGGTGACATCGGGTAGCGGAGCAAATAGCGTCGCGCCGCACTGCGCCGTCACGGTGTGTTCGTGGCAGGGCTGGCAACAGAATAGGACGAAGACTGGTGCGGGCGTGCCTGTGTGGAGAAAAGAGAGATGAAGAGGAACGAGCGAAGAGGAAGAGGGGGTGAGACGGTTCAGCGCACTAGCGCGCAGTCGAGCCTAGGTCAGGGATACTACTCCCGACTGCCGACTCCCCCGTTGAGCGGCCATCACCGCAACGAAGCTCTCCATTCCGCCCGCTCTCGCTTCGTCTTTCTCTCTCTCTATATACGTCTCCCTGCGAACACTGGCTTTCCGTCGCTGCAACGACCTTCCTTCCTGTCACTTCCCACGCGACTTCTAAGGAACTACCGCCACAAGTCCGCTGTCGCGACTCCTTACGACCGCCATCTTGATTAGCGTGCTTCCGGCGCTTAATTACCCCCAATCCAATTATTTGTGTAACTGGCAATACAATTAGCGACTACAAGAAATCAAACGTGCAATTAAATGCCGTACCTGGCACTGATGTTTTAGGACGTTACCGTCCGCGCGTGCACAGTTTCTGATACTCAGTAAGAGTTACCTGGTTCAGCAGCTGAGGCGCACGGGAGTGGTTGTAAAATTGTGTCCTTGTGGTTCTGAAACTGAGATTATAGGCGTTCAAAAATATAGGGGTTAGCACTAGATTCTGGCTTGTGATAAATTGAAGATTTTACGATGGCGAAAATTCCAAATAAACCTACATATTTTATACACCGGTCGAATATTTTACTAAACTCGACTACCGCAACAGATTTCAATACGTTATTTAGTGCATCGGAACAAACGGCATAGAAAAAATAATTGTATTATTTAGAGACCCAGTACAACATAATAAGTGTGTATTCGTCATAAGATAAAATAAATGTACTTCTCCAGCTCGTAGCACCTAACTTTCCTCTTCACAAGTTGGCAGTATTAGATTAGTTCTTCCTTCCTTCTGTAATATTTAGAACACTGCACAGTTTCAAAGCACTCTCTGCCCAGTATTTACATTGTATTCGCACTATTACACGTGTTTCGTCTGGTAACACCAACGCAATATTTCCTGTTCGCGTAGTACGAGTTTTAAAGTTTGCCTAACGTTCACTTTTAACAACTTCTTTCATTACCGCCCCATGTGTAGTAACGATCATACTTACCAGATATAGTGAAAACGGACCAATACATTTGGACGCGCATTCAAAGAAAAATATTGGATTGCGTACTTCATCATGTGAGGAATAGTGTTTACTTGTAGACTGACGACACTAGTCTGTAACAGGTTTACGTATTATTGAAACAAATACTTGGGGAAGCCAATTCCACTTTGTTATTATGAATTAATTTTACAGAAACAAGTCAGTCAACACAACATTTAGAATTGTTACCAATTAAATGAATGACTGTGTTTTTCACGTCTCTTCCTCCGCGAAGGAAGTCATTACAAACGTTTAAACACAACTTTACACAAGGAGAGGTACTAGGAAATAGTCTATTTTAAGGGACCATCCCAGAATTTGTGTGGAGCGATTTCTGGAAGCCATGGAAGACCGAAATTAGGATGTCCCGGGCCGGGGATCGAACCCGGGTCCCTCATTTGCGAATCCAGCGTGTAAAGGTTGCGCCACCTAGCTAATTTTTACCAATGCTGTGTTATGACAACATGAGTGCATTACACCTTCTGCCAGAAAGTAAGTAGGCCTATGCAAGAGATAATATCTCATTTAGTAAGAAGAAATTAATTTTTTTGCTCTTACAACCGACTGTTCCGCAAATTTATTTGGAATTGATAGTCGATGCTCGTAATTCTTATAGCTCGACATCGTCTTGTCTTGTATTTTGTATAGCGCGTCACATAACCGTAACGTTGTAATACTGTAACGTTCGGAATTTGAGTACTACCTAAACACTGGCATTCGGAACTCATAACTACCTTCACCACACTTACAATTAGCTAATGAAGTTGTATATTTTGAGCGTTACAAAGAGAAGTAAACTTAACTATTAATTGTTACAAAAACAAAACTATCGTTTATGTCTAATCCGCGAATTAAGGGGTTTGGAGAACACTATTAAGCGCCTTGTTTCAATTGACACGTTTGCTACACTAAATGGATAATGTGGCCTGATTTAGTAAACTAAATTTACGTTTAAATTATTTTGAATTAGGATTTTATATTCGGACGTAATTTGATATTTTCCGAAAATAAAATTACATTTGACAAAATATCCGCCATGTTGCTGGAAACATCAAAATATTGACGAGATCTTGACTGCAAGTGAGGATGAGGTGAGTATCGAGCGGTGACTGAATGCAGAGGTGGGAAAAGCGGGAGCACCCCGAGAAAGCTTGCCAGCGGCAGCGTCTGTCGTGATTTCAAGATACGAAAAATCGGGGCGACGAGCAGGAATCAAACCCGGATCTCCATGGTGGAAGATGAGTGGTCTGTACATTACAACTCCGTGTGCTCAAGTACATACAAGAAAACTTGTATGTATTGTTACGAATTTTACAAAGGTGACTATCGACCGAGTTCCAATTGAACGGTACTAAACCATAAATAGACACATTACTCTTAAGAATGCCTAATTATTTATATTACTATTATTTATAATATTATTATTATTTATATTACTATAGGATACAAGCCATGTTCTAATGTATATATTTTGTAGACAGTATTAACGATATCGAGAGCAAATCTAGGAAACTAAAAAACTACGTATCTGGATATTTGTATTTAATTTTAAACTTTTCACCTCTCTACCTAATTTTGAATACTAAATTTTAATTTACCAAACATCGACCATGTTGTCTTAACTCAAAATGTACATCAAGACGGCTCATTAATTTAACGAAGAGCATTATGTTTCAAGATCTAAATTGATGTAGAGCGTTGTTTTTATGCATTTTAAATTTTAATGATTAGCAAATACTAATTCACGTTTGTTTACATGGCGTCGGGAAATATCCACACAATCAAAAATTCAATATAATCATAAAATAACATCCGTATTTAAACAGTAACGTACAATTATCAAACCAATAGAAACATGTAAAACGAAAGGCAACAATGCTTGGCAACACGAAACATACGAAAGCAGAATGACGCATGATACCATCAGAAAGTATAACCTATAAAGAGCCTATGCTTGTAAAATAATTTTTATGGTTAAAAATTATTTTCGAACGTCATTACATTTTAGTACTTCATGAATTGCCAACTTAAAATTTAATATTCACTTCAAACACTAGAATCTCTTAAATTAAGTATGAATCCAATTATCAAGTTAAGTTCACATCGACCACATAAATATACGTGTAAAACAGAAAAACTTCGGCGTTGTGTTAAGCGAATATTACTAGCGATTCAAATGAATCAAACTAAATTAAAATCATAAACGGATGAACTATACTTGAAACACGGCCTTTGTATGTACGAATTTTTGGTGCTCATTTACAGAGTCAAGCACCAGGGAATAAATTCGCAATCTACCCAATGAAGAGGGGGCGTGTTTTAAAAATACATTTGCAGTTGCTCTTGTGTTTACAATCGCAGCGTTTTAGAAAGTAGTCTTAAACATATCGAGAATTTTTTTCGTACTTTAGTCGTGTAGTTTCCTCTAGTCAGTTTACTCTTTTTAAATGTTTATAAAATAATCGCAATTGATAAGTTGTTTCTTTTATCTTATTCAGAATTAATTTTCTCTTTAACGCAAGGAAATTTCCCTAAACTGAACTTTATACAAAGCATTTTGGCATTTGCGAAAGCTAAAAACTTGATCATTAATGTTGTGTTACAGAATATACGACATTCGAAAAAAATACCAATACAAGATTTCGCTGTTTCGATAAGCACTGTATGTAGAATACAAAAAAAAAAAATCACAAAAACTTTATATTTTTGTCAAGGAAACAGTAAATTCAAAGATTCTTGCAATGAAAAATGGAAATCTACTACAACGTGTTCCCGTCTTCGGGCAAGGTCACATTGTGTACGAGAGAAGGTCAAGGTGAAGGTTAAACCAGTTGCTGGACTAGCGAGACATGCCTGTCGCACGTCCGGTTCGAAGAATGGATGAGGTGAGGTGAGGTGAATGTGGAGCAGCGAAGGAATGAAAGAGGCGGGGGAAACGGGAGTTCCTTGAGAAAACCCGCCGACCAACGGCATCGTCCAGCAATAATGCGAAAATTCAGGGACCGACGCCACCGATAATCGAACCTGGATTTCCTTGGTGTGAGGCGAGTGCTCTAGCCACCGCTCCAACTGCTCAACGATAGACGATGCAGCGTACCATCAAATACGTTATACGAATCTCATCACTCGAAAATTTTTCGTACACGAATGTTGCAAAGGTTTTTCGAGCGTAGCCCCCCATATGTATGAAGTAATGCTCAGAAATTATTTACTCAAAACAAGTACAAGTATCTTTAAATAACAGTTCAGCATGCTTTTCCAGCCCTTTGTACAACCCGGCTGTTTCCAGTATGATCCCAACAATCCAGATTTTCACAAGTGTAAAATGTGATGGACGTTGCCGTTGGCCGACGAGTTTTCCAAGCGATGTGCAGGGCTTTGGCTGATATAGGCGGTTCGGGATAAACTGAGCACTCGAAAAAGCCCTGCTAAAGTTCTATTTTCAGCTAATTCGTATCTTTCCGCGAGTAACGTCTGACGCCGGGAAATATCTAACTTCTCTGGACACGTCACTTGATGTTTGCGCGTGTAAGAAAAAAATGTGCAGTCACCATGAATCGATACAGCATGATTTTAAAAAGTTTATTAATTATATAAAATACAATTATGTCAATTTTTGTTGATATTCTTTTAATATTGTTGAATTAAAACAGGAAAATACACGGAACTATATTCCTTATTTCGCTGCCAACCATACAAGCAGTAAGGCAACTGTAGTTAATGTTGAATTATATAGAGTGACGACTAGTGATCTTTTTCAGAGGTTAAATTTTTAGTGCTCACATTATTCTGAACGACCTATACCAGTTTATCGAATACTACTTGCCGTGCGTGAATAATGTCTAACAACATGCAAAGATCGTTACAAGTGTGTATATCAATGTAAGGTTTTCCTGTATTCCTCATGGTCGAAAACGGGTGTTTTTGCTGCCCTTTTTAGGTATGGAACTCGGAAGTCAAGAATTTAAGAGAAGTGTAACACACCTTTATCTGTAATATTTTGTCATAAAATGATGTGGTCATCACTGCATGTCTAATACAGGCGAGCTACGGGCAAAGAAGACTTCACACAAGTTTACTGACTAGCTCCTAGAGGCTAGGTTGAGGTGTGATGCGCACGCTGTGTCGCCCTTATCGCCTTGAACACGAAAAAAAAGTCCGCCAGGAAGCGCTGACCATCTCAACTCCTTATTCAACAACTCAATCTCACTATTAACTTGAACTGTGATTGGTTGACATGGCCAGTGTCAGTGAAGAATGTTTGCCTGATGGCAGCTGCTTAGCTCGGGGACGCACGGCTGCAGGATCTATGCAAACAAACTATACTGCGTCACACAGCGAGAGAGCGTGTTGCGATGCTGAGCTTGCTGCAACCTCAAAGACGAGGGACGAAGACCAGCCGAGACGAGGCATGTACATGAACTTCAGAGTTCTCTTCCTAAAAGAACCGACGAGGATTGCCAGAAATCGACATACGCACAATAATTTGCGGGTTTAACGAGCTGAGGGCCTAGGTCACAACATAAGTTTGCCGTCCCCTGTATGTTTTCTCACATTCGAATCAGCAAACAGCAACTTTTTTTATATTCTTGAAATGCTGCTCTGATTGCGTCCTAAATACACGTTATAAATTCAACTGCGATACTTGTATTGTAGCGCAAGGTAAACAGAGTTCACGTTACAATACCACTTTTAACATTTTTCTTCTCAGAATTTCATAAAAGCGAAAAATGTTCCAATATGGCGACTGATGCGGAGCCTAATATGCCTTTGCCGCGTCCACAGCCAACACTGTGGTTGTCCAGCAAATGTTCGGCTCACTCTGGCTTATCCAGAGCATTCAGTGCTGCAGCTACAGGATTCACTTGTAAAGTCCCTTTTCAGATAGTAGAGGCCCTTCACTCGAACAAAAATATTGTATTTTAGCCGTGTTCATGACGTGAAGGTAGATGTTCACTGCCTGTGTTTCTAGACCAAGTTCGTACGTTTACAGGCTACTTGCTATCGGCAAACACCGTGGCCCATAATACTACTTCCAAGTTCATAATGTTTGACATTTCTCACTCGAAGATAACAGTTGTGTCTGAGATAGTCACGGCATTTATCGACAAGAAGACAAGTGGTGTTAGAATGCCAGAATGTTATATATGCCACCTATGAACCCGCTTGTGGTATATATGTCGTTACTCAATGCGAAATTTTAAAAACTGAACCAGAAAACCAAAACTTTGTTTGTTATGTTCTTCTTCATTTATAAAAATTGCTTGGGTTTTTAATTTTCCCTTTCTGCATGTAAGGCAACGCGGTATCTTAACTGAAACTGCAAATAAAAAAAGTAGTGTTTGATAGAGAAAGTACAACGGGAATACAAAAAACTACAACAATCCCAATAAAATAATAATTGACATAAGCTAAGTGCAGTAATTAAGATAAACAATATACGAAAAGTAATAAAAATATGTTTCTTTAATATGCGATAAATGAATTAATGGAGAATTTTGCAAATGAAATAAACAAAAAACATTAGTCTCCACCGACAAGTCCCTTCGCCACAGACGCACTTGTCCTGTCGCAGTATAAGTCTAAAAATTCATATTGTTGGTATAACTGCATATATTAAGCACAGACGAGTGTGTGTAGGCCGGGAGCGCGCCATTTACCTGAAAACCGTTTCCCCGAATTGTGTTTTCTTGCCGAAAAGTCACTTGGCCGAAAGTCGTTCTCCCGAATGGCGTTTTCCCGAAACCGTTTTACCGAATTTTTCAGTATCTTACTTAATTTCACACAGAGTCGTTTACCTGAAAGTCGTTACACCTAAAATTATATTTGTAGATAGTCACTAGCAAAGATGTTTTCCCGAAAGTCGTTTCGTCGAAAATTTTCGCACCCCTCTTAAAATCTGGGGGGAAAAATCGTTTTGTTGAAAATCGTGTTTCCGAAAGTAATTTTGCCGAAAAGTCTGAGATATGTTTTATAACTGCAACAAAGCTAACAGTAATAGCGCACCCTGTTGAAGGGTTTCAGAACTCTGGATATTTAGTTCAACAGGTAGTTAAAAGAGTGTTGTGTATTGCCTGAGGGTTGTAGTAGGAACAAATATTTTCTAAAAAGTCCAAAGGATAGCACTGCCTTCGCGCGGAGCACTTACTCATACAGGCGAATATATATGTACAACGCGCAAAATGTGCAGCTGAATCTTTCAAAAGTAAATATATACTTGATTGCATTAATTGTAGAATGAAGTTATGTAAATATTTCATACACACACACAACACACCTATATATAAATAATATTCGGTTGAGTATTTTCTTTGCCTTTACCCGTAATTCAAATATACAATATAAAACATTAACACAAACATTTATTTTCTATAAAAGTATAAAAGTTTGGGAATGTAGTTGTGTAAACTTTTCAATGAATTTCTTTGAAATAATATAATAACAAGAATTTAGCAAATTTGTTTGTTAATCTAAAAACAACTTTAGTCATTTTCCCTTCACCCTCTGCGTACAGCAACATTTCAGATTCGTGAAGGTCGAATATGTTGCAATTTGCGGATAAAACCAAATGTTATTCGTCTATACTTCATTACAATAGTTGAATATTAAGCTACTCGTGTCAAAATGTTCGAATATCACATATAATGTGATATATTCGGAAAATAACTTAATTTTGCTTATCAGAATATTATTCATGCTCGTAATATACCAACTAAAAATAAATTTTTCGGTCTGGCCTGGACTAGAACCTGTATATTAATCAACCAAGCTATAGGTTAGGTTTTTTATAATAGCTATAAAATGTTTTACGTAAAAAATGTATGACCATATATATATATATATATATATATATATATATATATATATATATGTTTTGTTTTACCAATGTAAGTATTTAAAACTCTTTTGACTTATTACTCAGTATTCCTGCTATAGTAAGGTACTATTTTGTGTACAGTTGAAATGTATTTGTTTTTCTCAATTTTTATTCAACTATATTTTCTGCAAGCAATTGGTAAAATACGCTGCACCTTTTGCGGAAAGTATAAATCACCAAAATTCAAGTCCCACAGTTAGGGTCTGACTGTGGCTTAACTACGGAAGACCTAGATATGATTTCAGTTGTAAACCTTTTGTTGTCTATGGCACCATGAGACTGACCGGGGCTGTCTAGTAAGTAGCGTGCGAGAGGCGTGGCAAGAATTGCAAAACAACATGTTAACAGTCCTAGCAAAAATATTCTATTGGCTACGTTTGATTGGCACATTTAAGACACGTGATTAGTCGATCTGATACCGTTGTATTAGACCACTACCTCGCTTCACCTCTGGACAAAGTGTTACGAGTCCTATTCAGCAAGCGCTATGGTACAGAGACAGGCAGGCCAAATAAACTATACTTGCTTGTATCTGCAACAATATCGCCTTTATGCGCGGTGCGAGAATATGGTTTACAGTAGTTTGATCGTTGGCATTTTCCAATGGAACTCTGATATAAGCGGTGACCCTAAATATTTTACGGAAAGTGCGAAATAAAGTCCAGTACGTGCTTCTCTATTTTGTTTTACAATTCCAGTTGGTACTTTTTTCTTGACACCAGTCCCAATAAAACAGTTTTTTAATAATTTTGAGGTGACCCGAAAACATGTTTCTAAGCGTGATATCTATAGAAGAAATAGAGATTCATAGTTTTAAGTGTGTTTTCATTTAGTAGATAAAGATATAGAAAACATGTTTAGTATTATATCTTTAAAAAATATCTTCCTCCTAACACAATGCAACAATGTTCATGCGCCAGCCGTATTGGGCTCTGAATGGTAAAGTAGGTGAATTTGTATTGCGTTCAAATATAATAATGAAGAGTATATTTCACATATGGTAGTAGACTTTAGCAGGCAAAACTTTGCTTTCAAATTTTATAAAATTATTTGTTTTAATTTTTAAAAGTGGCAACCGAATTATTCTAACTCTATAACGTTGATTTCTGGATTCACGAGAAATTATTTTTAAAAAATATTTTGAGTCGGAGTTATAGCATTTATCTGAGAAATATTTAAAATATGTGAAGCATATTAAACCGCACATATTACTTCATTTAAAAGTACAATATATTAATTCGTTAAATTTTATTGGTTGAACGCAAAAGAGTGCTGCGTGCATCCGTTTGTCATTGGTGATTCGTGGTCGTGTTCCACAGCAAGCTATATTATATTAGCCTATCCACTCTGATAACGTAGCAGGCGTGTTCATGAGACCGCTGTGTTCTACTGGAGATCTCGTTCCTTACCGCTTATACGTAACTGGCAGGTGAATGTACCTGCACTTTCACAAATTGTCCTGTGCAACTCAGAGATAAGCATAGTCAGTGCTTAGCACCGCTTAACATAAAAAAATGTATGCTTCGCCGATAGCATATGTATAATACCAGGTACAGAAACCCCGTAATACTTCGCAGTCACAGTACGCCTCTAGTATGCAACTTTCCAATAACAACAAAGTCACTGATGATTGGAGAAGATTCTATTGAACACATTACTAGCTAATAAATGAGTATGGTGCGTATGTATTGTATTTTACACGCACGTACCGAGCGTATGTAAGGCTATTTTCGATAAGGTGAGCAGTTTTCAAGTATCTGAATATTTTGTTTTCGCAGTCTATTTAAATACAGGATGTTGGGAAATTCATATTACAAAGTTCTAGGGTTTGTAGAGGGGACTGAGTAGACAATAATTTGAATAGGAAGCCATGTCCGGAAACGTACCGTGCTACAGCCATTACAATGTGTCCGATGTGTCGTTGTTTTGTAACTGGATAAGACGTCAGAAGATCATTTGAGCAGTTTTTTATGGAACACATCCAGTGTACAAGATAGTCAGAAATGTGTTTTTTCCTTACTGTTTTCTTAAGTGTTAATGTAATAAATTAAAGTAATTTTTGTTGCTTTGGTTTTGTTACCAAATAAATTTGACTTTCTTCTGTAATGTGTCAAACGTCACTTAATTCTGTATCTTACGTCACACCTCATTTGACATAGTGCTCTTCTGACGTTATACTGCCTATCCGGTTGCAAAACATCACCGGCACATCTGACACAATGTAATGGCTGTAGCACGGTACGTTTCTGGACATGACTTCCTATTCTAAATATTGTCTACTCAGTCTTCTCTACTAGCCCTAGAAGTTTGTAATACGAATTTCCGAATACCGTGTATTTCCCCCAGTTGCAGGTCAAACAATTCCAGGCTTTAGAAAGCAGTGGTCGATATTATACAACGAATGTATTCTTAACACATGTTTTATTTGTGTCTTGAAATTGTATCAGAATATCGTGGCTTATTATTCGCTCCTTGTGTAAGGCAACGAGAAAATGAAGGTGACTATAAGATACGTTTATTTAAAACTTCTGCGATAGTAATACATTAATCTTTTGAAAATTGAATCAGTTTAATTTGTTTCGAATTTGAAGTAATCATAGACACAGTCATTTTGATTTGAAAATCACCTATGTAACTTCTTAATCTTAATAATAATTGACGATTTCTTGTGTAAAGTGAAAACATAAATTAAATTATTTTTTAGCAGGTGAACGAATGCAAGTTCTGGAATTTTTTGCTGATTACTGCCTATTAATATGGACTATTTATTTTTAGTTTCAGGGCCTTAGGTACACATCTGAAGCCATTCCTCATGATCACTGGCAACGTATATTATAGTAGAGATGCGGTGACGTAACCACTGACCATGAATGGGTGGTACAAATGTTAATGTAAGGCACTGAAACAAGCTGACGCCAAAACATTTTCGCGAAAATAAAGAGTATCTACCTATGATTTATTGACTATTAATTTATCATTTACGCGTAAGTCTACGAGTGATTACGTTCTACACTATTTAAAATAATATGACGTAAACTATTTATTCAAATACGCTCGTCCAACACATTTTTCCCGCGACTAATAACTGGAAGCAAGGGTATGGAATGGATGACTTTGGCATATAAAGTGTCATCTCGCCCTCAAGCACAGTACACCATACTTGGGGAGTAGATTTTCATGTCATACTACTTTTTCAATTAGATTTCAAGTGGTGACCCTACCATTGTAGTGAACATGACTCTGTATTAAAGCTCAATGTAAGCGACAACCCTAATTCCGTTTGTATTCAGAAGTTATATTTTAAATACCATTCCAGATATTACGTTTTGAAATGTCTTTTTATGGGTGTGAAATTTTTACCACTTTTGAAAGGCTTCTAAGGAGCATTTATATCGTGTGAGATATTTTGGAAATACCACCCTGTTACTGTCTTGAATGTTATTTTACTCTATTTTATTCACGTAAGTAAATTAATAGCGAACATGTTACAACAGCTTATTAGAAATTTGTAAGTGTGATGCAACGCAGATTAAGCGCAGCATAGACCAAAGGAGACGTAATGAATTCCCTAAATTATTACTTTTTGAAGAACGTTTACAATGACTAACATTTTTACGTAAAAATTTAATAGAAAATAAGCTACTATTACGTCTTTCGGGATAAAGTGAGCACTAAAAATTTAACCTCTGAATAATATCACTGGGTGTTTGTGCATATACTTCGTCATTAACTAAAGTTACCCTACTCATTTCATGGTTGGCAGCGAAATTACGCAAAAGAGTCCCTAATATTTTCATAGTTCAATACAATAATAATGAAACAAATTCAACCGAAAACGATATAGTTGCATTTTATATAGTTAATAGACTTTTTTACCGAACCGTATAGGTTCCTACCACCTGCACACTTCATCTTACATGCGCAGACATCAAGTAATGTGTCCAGAGAGGTTAGACATTTCCCTTCGTTAGCCGTTACGTGCGAAACGATACGAATTTGCTGAAAATAGATCTTTAGCAGGGCTTTTTCGAGTGCTCACTTTATCCCGAACCACCTATAAAATGTATTATGCAGTCCACTATCTACTAAAGTTCCTCGGCAATGTCATCCCACATATACCATCTCACTTACCTCAATATTAGTGCAACAAATAAGTTCATATTTCTGCACAACGTTATCCCGCCGAATCTGCCTAATGGCACTTAACTTCAAGTGAAGGTTTTGAAAAACAAATATGTTATTTGGGGGCACCATCACCAGTGGTTGTGCTTGGGGAAAATAAGTCTTCATACCATGTAAACTGCGTATTTCATTCGATTACCCTCTTACATTAGAAGTCTGTAAATACTCCATCCACAACGTCAACTTTGCCGTGACTATAAATAAGGCCTAGGCGAAGTCGCTGTTAGTGGCAGGAACAAACTTAATTAAGACTTCTTTTAGCGTGGATAACTATAGATACTTATCCTGCTGCAGAGTGAACTTGACTAGAAGATTTGTCATTCTTACACTTGATTACTGAACTACCTATCTGGTATACAAAGATGTTTTTCAATTAAAGCAAATACAGTATTATATGCTGTAACAATACGCGCGAGCAAAGCCGCGGGCGCACTGCTAGTGAGCATATAAACATAAAATTAAAAAAAAAAAAAACGTATTTTCGAAAATATGGGGAAAAATTGACATACGGAAACTAAATTTTTAGAATTGCTTAATGTTATCGGGATGTTGAAACAAACAGCAAATGCGACCTGATGTCTTCCACCCTTATCAAAATAACAGGGATGGCTACCCTCTAATTGCATACAGCATTTTTACCGTCAGGATTTGCGAACGTTTGAATATGATTTACTGATTTATGTTCCGTGTCTATAAAGAGAATTATTTTGCAACTGTCTAAGATCCATCGTTTTATTTCAAATCACAAATGAAGCTGTGTCGATAAAGTCCCAGAAACAAATATTAATTATGGTATCGATAGTAAAAATTACTATGTTAAAATGTCTATCACCGAGAATGCAGTGCACACAACAAAATTCACATGCATCTAGTACTGCGTATGCTGTTATGTTTTGTAGCTTAGGTGCAAAATACCAAACAAAAAATGGGCTGTGGTTAGATGCAAACCCACCACATTAAACGGGATGGGTTGAAAACCCATCGAAACATTTAAAATACATGTAACACAATTTTCGTTAGTATTCTAAAACTGAAGTTTTCTGAACAAGTTGAACGAATGCCGTTTAATGTATTTTACCGTACATTGCACCGATTTATAGGAATTTAAACGTTTATTCCCAAACATTTCCGATTCTATAGGTAACAAAAATTATCATTATAAAATTTAATTTTAGGTTGAATACATGTATTTCTTTGCCCTGCATGACAAACTACTGATCCACAAAAAAAAATTGTTTCAATTATTTAAATGAGGTGTCGATGTCGTTTTTGCATAACTAATTTTTACTTGCTGCTTTTTTTGTGTATTGAACACA
This sequence comes from Medauroidea extradentata, assembly GCA_003012365.1. Classification (NCBI taxonomy): domain Eukaryota; kingdom Metazoa; phylum Arthropoda; class Insecta; order Phasmatodea; family Phasmatidae; genus Medauroidea; species Medauroidea extradentata. The sequence continues at coordinate 38,464 of PNEQ01043792.1, forward strand.
GGTGTACGAACGGTGCGATATTTAACACTAAAAATACCTAATTTGGAATAATCAAGGATTGCGAACGTTATGTTGCGAAATGTACCATGTACCAGTACTCCATCAACATTTATGTTTGCGCCAATCAATAAGATTCACAAATTAGTAATCCAGTTCCAAAACTTGTCTTGTCCACTTTCACTAAAACTGAGCCAATCGCGAAAAACTGATTTGCGAGCTCATTTGTGACATGGCCAAAGCAGTTTTTCAAAAGTGTATCTATTATTGAAAAAGGCGAGTTTTATAAACTATCATCGCGTCAACTTCAGCGCATGTTTAAAAGCTACACAAAACTGTTCAGAACTCATTTTTCCTTGGTGATGCACAAGACGAGTTTCGGAACTGGACTGCTCAAGCGTACTTATAACAATTATCAGATATGGTCAATATCAGATCTGGCTAGATCTTAGCCACGTATAATTTTTCGTTTTAATGCCCTTCGATGTTTTTCATATAAACATAGATAATTAAATTACAAAAAAATATGTCAAATGTATGGATATACAACAAATTGAAGTAGCGTTATAGATTTTTAAGCGTAATGTGTTACATGGGAAAAAAATCGTCTTATGCTTCCCGCGAACGTAAAATGAAACTGACAAAATAATGTTCGTAGGAATGTATTATAAACATAGAAAACAATACAATTATCCATTTATTTTAATGAATAGCGAGACCAACGTGAAAATAAAATTTTAATATGTGAACATTAAAAACGTAACGTTCTCTCTGAACTCACTTATTAATGACAAAAACCACAAACCCCAGCTAACAGAAGTTAGTCCACGATTATATTTCTTTGCCACTGCAATAACCTGAAAACCCGTTTAAACAGCACAATATATGACTTATACCTTCTTTATTTCTTTACTTGATAAGCACAAATTCTGAAATTACGACCGCAAACAGCGCAAATTAAAGTGGTATGGTTAAGTTTTCCTCGAAACAATTATTTCGTTAAGTGGTGGCTAGCTTAACGTCAAGTTAGCCACCATATTTAATTGTTGAATAATTGCTGTGTTTGGACGGCATAGATTCCGTACCTAGGGAACCTATCAGCACAAATTCATCATTAAATACGTATGTATTTTGAAAATTGAAATAGGAAAATGTGGTGGCCAACTTGACATACAATTTGACCTGGCACACGGCACGGGACGAGGTCTGTGGAGTGTGCTATTTCCTTTAGGGCCCTGCGGACCGTCCGCGTTTGCGAGTGTCGCTATCTTTTGCGAGTACGCAAAACTTTTGCGACAACGCACACTCTCAGTGACGGCAGTTGGCAATGCTTCTGTGGATAAATTTCTCTCTTTAAAAAAATATTCCAAAATTCCTATTTACAGCGACTGAAATTTATCTTTCCGTAGTTAAATTCCATCCTCGATAGTAGTGTCACCTAGCCTAACTATTACGTAACAGTTTACACATGCTCCGCTAGATGTCGGTAAGAATTCCATCACAAAACTTAGACCATTTTAGCGATGCTCAGGGGCGTCATTTCAGGTTTTTCTAGAGGGCGCAAGATTTTTTTCTGGCGACAGTGACCCTGTTGCATCTTTTTATTAATTAAGTATATATAAATTAGATACTTTAATAATAAAACTTCAGTTTTATGTACTTAAGTTAGCATTATTTAAATTTAAAAATACAAAAAGTATATTTACACACATAAAATTCTAAATCCAGAGGGGGGCATTCCCCCCCCCCTTTGTTGCCCCAAATGACGCCCCTGGCGATGCTGTATACAAGGGAAGTACTGCCGTAAGACATTTTTTGAAAGTGATATACATTGAAAAAAAATTTTTTTCCTAAGGATCATTCTTCCAACGTAATGTTGATCTTCGTGAGAACACGGAAACATGTAACCTCCTGGCAGGACCAATAGAACTCTCGAAGCACTCCTTCTCTTGAATCACCAGGTAGACAGTCTCCTCAAGTAGCCAGTTACTGCCATCTTAGACACAACACCGTCAGTGTTGTTCTCCACAGCTCACCGCCTCTGTAGCACTCCAACACAACACCACAAGTGTTGTTCGTCCTCCCTGCAGCTCGCTGGCGTCTCACAGCCTCGACGCCGCCGTGTTGCCATCCTCGAGACCCGTCACTTCTCACGACGTCCATCGCCACCAAAGTGGCAGCACCACCTCTAAGGGCGCTGCCTCACACCACTCTCGGTTCTCACTTCATACTCGCTGACTACAAACTCATACTGATCCTCTTCAGACTTCCGACTCCAGACTGACTGCACAACACTAGACTGACTAACACTCTTCAAGATTCACTGCACGACTAAGACTGACTCGTCAAGACTGACTGACTCTGCAATACTCACTCATGTTGCGCAGTACCGAGGCTTTTATACGGCCCCTTCATTGACGTCAATCACTGATGAAACATGACGACCTGAGGTCTAAAAATAGACATTACCTCGGTCATGCCGGTTGGTTGTCACATATTTGCACTGGCGTCATCGGGGAATCCCAATGACGTCTCTCGGGAGTTGCAACACAGTTGCGAAAACCCATGACATCACCGATCAACTCAGGCCGTCCGCCTTGCACGATGCAACATGCCTGCTGCGCGGCCAATATGTAACAATATTAATGTAGTTCTGGTGAGCACTCTACTGTGATTTGTTTTGTATCATGAAGATCTAGAGACTGGGAGATTCGATAGACAAGTTATGCACTGACATGAGGTAGGACGACATAACTGGTTTGTTGCATCTTTATGATGCTATAGACATAGTGATGTTTCTCGAAGTGCTCCCCATTCTAGCAGTAAATAATTTGCTCAAACAATATTTCTTCCTTATCAATATATTTATTAAATAGATATCAAGTATGATAAAATGTTTTCATGCTGTTATATGGGTATGTCTACAATGAAATATTTTTACTAACCAAACAAGTTACAAAAATGTGATTGCGTGCCATTTTTCTGCGAATATGCTTTTTTCATGTTGGTAGTTGATCGTTGTATGTGATTTTCACGAACAGATAACTCGTCAAACGACATAATCAAAGAATTCTGAATTATTTTTTCTTTCAGATCTTCGTAGAAAGTATTGTTACAAGTTTGAGCACAAACTTTATATGTGGGCAATTCCCATGAGTTATTTTGGGATAGAGGTCTTATAATTAGAAATAAAAGAGTTGAATTAAGTTATTGATTTACTAGCTCACAAAGCTTACAAAAACACAAAACAGCAATCAACCATAACTTTCACAACACAATTAGTTATGCACACAATTACTCCTGTGTCACAGACACGTTAATTAACTTTGACAATTAAAGCACAAAAAATTTCTACCACCAATTAATTAAACACTGCAAATAACAATAAAATTCAGTCATATATCCAATCAACAGTCTTTCAAGTAGTGACAGTGTACAACCTTAATAGTTCGCCGTGGTGATGAATCGTCGTGTGCTACGCAGCACCCCGAGTGCACCGCTGTCTTCACTCTTGAGGTCTTCGGTTCGACTCCCGTCGCGCATCTCCTTCTTCGCTTGTCAGCCCGCCGCAGCAGTCCTCTTGTATCGCCAAACACTGCTCCGAAGGTAGCCGCCTGCCGCCTCACAGTAGACTCTGACGTCACCAAGATGTCTTCACCAGTCTATCTCCACAACCATAGCACCTTCCTCTAGCACGACCAATAGCGAACTGTCCTCAAATCTGTCGATTCGACCCCCTTATACTCTTCGAAACAGTCGGGGAATAACTGCATTACAAGGGTCTAAAAATAGACATTTCATCATGTTTCGGACGTGATTTGAGTCTCGTAGGCCGTTTCGCAGGGTAGAAGCGCAGTTGTGACTTCCACCACGTAGCCACCCGGCTCGTGAATCATGGGCCAGTCCACAAAGTGTTACGAAACAGCTGCCGACCACCGGTCTCCAGGTATATGGCAAGCAACAGTATGAAACTGTCTCTCGTGTCCTTCTCCTAACAGCGTTTCTTCATCTGAATCCATTTTGCGACTGCCCTCAGATATATAGTGACTCGGTACTCGCGCCACCGAGTCGTCGAAACTCGCCACTCAGTCGCGCCACAGAGTGGCCCGTGTGCCAGGGCCCTTAGTTTTTCGAAGACCATTCCATTCATGGCATGTGTCCGCTGACATAACTTTTTAACAATACGTACACAAATAACTAGAGACATGAACTTTTCGCGAAAAGAAATATGCCTCACTTTGTGTCAGTGACTTGTGTGGACGTCTGCAGACTTGCTTCACGGTCAGAGATTGGATGTTTTGACATTCGTGTGTCGTGGGGTTTTACGCGCAAATCACAGACGTGTGGTGTTACAGTAACCTTATTGTGATTGGTACAGTCAAATGAGAAACGTCACAGTTCAAAGGTACGCTGCCAATATCTATGAAGCAGAACTGCAGACGTGCACATATGGCACTGGAACAAAGTGGGGCAGAATTCTTTTCGCGAAAAGTTCATGTCTCTACAAATAACGTATACCTACGGGGAAAGAAATTGAGCTTGTAAAGGGGTATTAATTGAACGAACCAGTTATTTATTTTTCGTAGGTAAGTAGAAAACATAGGAAACTTCGAAAATAAAATAATATATTCGTATACTGACATGTCGAAAGAACCCAACCTTTATAGTAATCGAGAGCATAAAAGTATAGTCATATCAGTTTAAACTTTACAAAATTTTGACCTTTCGAAAAAAAAGTACACGTGACATGTGCGTCTAAGAACTAAACGTAACAATTATTTAAGCCGTTTATACCTAAATTTTTTTGCACAAAACTAATAACCTCTCAAATTCAAATTATTCTGCTAAATGTACTGTATATGCTACAAAATTGATCATTATAGTATGTATTTAAGCATACTTACTCACAGGAGGAAAATCTGCAAAAATCACATTTTTCTTACAAAGGCATATTTAAAAAGATTAAATTATCTTATGTTGTAGAACAATGATATGAAAACGAAGTGATAAAATACATAACTAGACGGGTTTCGTCAAATTGCTCATTATTTTATTGCCAGTTATTTATCAATTTATCAATTTCGAATCACACAAATTTTCTTATTTTATCTCGCAGTTTTCTACAAAATAAGAACATATAATAAATTAAACGCAATATGTAAATTGCAAAGTATTGAACAGTCGACGCAGAGTAGATATCTACATTACAACGCGATGTCTTGAAGTAAATAAATTAACTGGACCTGTGCTCGGCTCAGGAGGTCGCGGGACCCAATTTAGCTGAAATGTTTTTTGCAGTTGTCGGGATGGTTAATTAGTACAGGACATTGTCAATTACTTCCCCAGCTCTCGTTTATCGAGTGTCTTACACCTTCATCTCTCATACACTCTTAAGTCGTAATTCATATTTCAACGTGTCTGTATGTAGGCAGAATATCATTAACCACAAGCAATTTTAAATGACAAAGGAAACGGAGCAAATAACATAACATTTCTGGATCATTCAAAACAGTAACACATTCATACAACACTAAAATTTAATCAACGAGTTTTGGGGAGGCAATACTTGTAACAACTAAAATATGTAACTAATATGTCGTTTTGATCACTGTAAGTATTTTTCAGAACAAAATTTTAAAATAAATATGGTGCTCAAATAATATGTACAAAATTTCTCAAGTTGACAGTAGCACTTAACCTTATGTATATTGATTTGATTATGTCACGACTAAAACAAATATACTCGTGTATTTTTATGCTCCCCACCAATTTTTAAAAATATCAAAGGAACAAATTATTTATATGAATGTCGACCTCCAACATAAACAATTACATTCTGTAATTGTATTTAACCAGAGATAAGACAATAGTTTATGTTTCTCTAATCTCTGATATTCAACTCAGATCGCCATCTGTTTTCATAACATGCAATCAGATGTTTCTCACTGAAAGAAATTCTAGGTTATAGCATTTATGGAAAACAGAACCATAATAATGTATTATCTCGGGTCATGGTTTTATAATTACTAACAGGTCTGGACAATAGCTTATCTAACAATGCTATACAGTTGACCCCTTTATAACTGAAAGCGCCACTAGTGATAGTGTTATTTTAACAACGCAATATAGTGTCATATTACCAGAGCTCCTAGCGGCTCCGACACGAATTTGCTACTCATAGTTCCCATTTACGTAATGTTAAAATAACACCAGTGTGCTAATTGCATCAATGAGTCATATGAGAGTCAATTTTCAACTCCAAGTGTTCAGACGTGTTCCTCTATGGCCGTGATATAGGCTATGTATGTGTCATAGTTTCGTGGAAACCATGTTTTACCTAGTAAATGTAGTATGTAAGCTATGAAATAAAAGCGGAATTTATAAATCAAAGATATTAGTTTCCCCTTTTTGGACATTTTTAATGAGCCAGAAAAATACTAATGGGAATTCATCTGAGCCGAATTTGGAACGCCGCACAATACGATGAATGACCAGGTAACGAAGGTAAGGCTACACGAACAGTATGCATGTTACTGGGCTACCATTCAATACGATCAATATGTACACTCTGCACACTGCACAATCCTGACTCAAAAGTGAACATTTATTTTTGCAAGTCTCAAACAGGAGTGACTCAGTAGAACGTCAAGTGTGATCCGACTATAGCAACATTTATAGCTCTTAAACATAGTATGGACAGTTACATTACTTCTACCTTGTAAATATGCAAACTTTTACAACTGTTACAACACAAGTCTAGTAACTTCAGTACACATTTGACTTTTTTATAAAAACATTTAGGATTGCTACCATGGATGTCAGGAAGCAGTTCTACCATACCTACTTTCTTCGCGCTCCTATACGCAACTGTGGCAAATTTTCATACTAATTTTTAGAGTGAGACAGTATACTTATTTACATACGATATGTGAAATATAATACTTGTACGGTATTTATTGGTTCCACATTGCTCCGAATGACACTATACAAAACAAGATTTACTGGTTTTCTTTTCTAAACTAACGGTAGTTAAAGATTTTCAGCTCGAAAATTTTATTTTTGTGCGACAGGGCACCATTTCGTTGTTGCAAGATTGTTGTTCGTCAAATACAGACAGAAAAAAAATCGAATAACATTCTCCAAGCAAGGAATGAAATTCTGGCGTGTTTAAGGTGGATTTTTTTCACCATTTGTTCAATAGTTGTGTGCTCAAACACAGGATTATTCCGGGGATATCTCGTTTCCCCCACCCTTTCATTCCGGTGCTGCTCCATACTCACCTCATGTCACCCTTCACCAGCGTTGAAGACCTCGATGTTAACCGCTGACCAAAATCACTCACTCACTCACAGCACCATCCTGTAGATGTCCCTGACGACTTGCACTTACGAATGCCAAGAAAACATAACTGGAATATGTCTTCTAAATTAGCAATCACTTCCTGACAAGAGTGAAGCAATAAACACGTGTTTCCTCTCAACGTCAGTCAGCCAGCCTTCGTAGAGTAGTCGGTTAGGCGCCGGTCTACGGTGCGAGAGGTCCTGGCTTCGAATTTTGGCTAAGGCATGGATGTTGTGTCGTCCCTTCGCCCCACTTCACCCTCATCGGCTCTTTTAACACCTCGTTGGTAAATGGTCGTAAAACATTCTCACCTCTCAATGTCAGCATCTCATTAAAATTGTTTAACGGCTTGATTTGTTTTTGCGAACTTACCATTTAATAGGAACAACTACCCCACATGACATCAACCCACAGGTTCAGGACATATAAGGTAAGTTGATGTGATTTGAATCCCACTATGTCCAGTTCGTTATAAATCCACACATTTGATCACATTTTTAGTTATTTTTATTTTGCAGGTAAATAAGCGGGCAGATCTCGAAACAGTGCGTTTATAATTGAGTTTAAGGGCGTCGCCTGCCTGCGCGTTAGAGGCTCAGAAATGTCGGAGTAGTAAGGTTGACCTTGAAGCGCGCATCAAATGCCGCATCGCCTCAAAGAGTCAAGCGCTGAAGTAGCGTGCAAGCTTGCCGCCGAACCGCTTTTACTATGGGACATTAAGCGACAACGCTGTCGTGTTATCGTACGCTACGTGAAGGTTCACTGTACAGGCCTATTTTATTCAGAGGCCTCTGAAAATGAATCCTCTTACACAAAAATCGCCGTGAAAAGTCCTAACTCAGCCATTTTAGCACCCAAAAAAATACATCTTAGAAACGAAAGTAGTGTGTGGCGTATAAACAGGCCTGTGTAAGGACCCTTTATTGCTTGTCGTAGCCCAACCGTGTGACGACACGTAGTATGGTATTCGAATAAAATCAGGATTGTTGAAGGTCTGCACGCCTATTCACGATCCTAGAAGGCGCCACCCTTAAACTGAGAGTGATCAATAACTGAATATAAGTAGACTACGAACAACTGAAGCTATTCACAGAGATCAGTAAGCGGCTGATACACAAATTATTTTATAGTTGTAGACTGTGCTCGGAAAAAAGTGGTTAGATACATGTTATTGTATGAAAGTAAATCATTCGATTGTAAAAATAAACGATGTTTTGTAAACACACTACCTTACTATATTAGGTAACTAAAATATCACTCAATTGATAAATGCGCACACAGATTATAAATTAAATATTTCGTACAAGTCGTACACGGCATTACAATATACTTCTAGATTGAAGACTGTGACTTCAGTATACCCTCTACGCAAACAATTTTCGGATGATCTCACAGGCAATGCATCGAGTCTAGTCAGCACTAAACATCAAGTTTTTAACGTTGGAGGAGTGACATATGAGTACGGAGCAGCGCTGGAGGAGTGACATATGAGTATGGAGCAGCGCCGGAATGAGTGAGCGGGAGAAACCTAAGATCCCCGTGAAAAATTGGTGACTAGCGGCATCGGCTAGCACGAAAATCAGTGAACTAATCCCGCTGAGAATCGAGCCCGGATCGCTTTAATGGGAGGCGAGTGCTCTAGACGCTTCGCCAATTGCGCACCACTAACCTCCTCCCCCCCCCCCCCCCCAATTGTGGCTAAAACTTATTTGCATTTTAAAATAGTGTTTTATTAATAATTTGTATTGCAGAAGTGAAAGAATATATAAAATTATATAACGCTATGAGAACTTAGCTCAAGTTGAATTAACATTAATATAATTTACTTTAAAAAATAATTACATCAAAGTTTTACTACTTTAAACGGAAAGAGAAATATGGCTGTATGTTTTTAATCAGACATTTACCGTGAGCTTTGACTTCAATCGCTCGATTCCAAACATTGAAGTTATAGCAGGATACAGCGTTTAAACTGCGCTCACTCGAAACTGCGAAGTTGGAACGAATGAAGAACTTAACTCAGGAGCTCCCAGAGTGTTGGCAAACGTAGTATATGTGTAGAATACTTGAACCTCATTTTTATTTTGTTATTAATAGGAAATTTTCTCTTGACATTGTGAGTATTATTCCTAAACGTGCAAAAAGTTACAGTATTTTGTGAAATACGTGGATTTATTTACGTTTTTTTTTTGTGAATTTTCTACGCAGCAAGTCGACGGTGCTGAACTGCGACCTCGTATGTCGGAAAGGCAAAGCACTTTAAAAACATAGTAATCACATTACATCTCGTAATAACTGTTCAGACATCTTTACCATACAAGAACATACATTTTAAATTATATAACACACATATTAATCAAGATATAGGTATAACAGCGACATTACAGTTTGCTGTATGCGGGAAATTGCATTGTTTCGACATACGAGGTTGTAGTTCATCAACATCGAAGTGTAACTTGTTTCGCTTGTATGTTAGGGCGCATTCACAGTGGCAAGCACAGCTAATGGGCTGCATGCTCGCCGGTGTGTATGCTGCCCGAGAGTCATACGAACCAGAAGTTCGGAGATATGAGAGCGACCTTGAAGTGCCCATCAAATGCCGCATCGCATCAAAGAGCTAAGCGCTGTGAACTACCGGGAGAAACGGCGCGTTCATCAAGAGTGTACATTTCCGACTATCTGCAGCCCCACCTGGCAACAACCCACGAGCCGCCACTGGTCTTTACTGTGGAACACTAAGCGGTGACCAGACAATTATTGTACTTATCAAACTTCTGTAGAAAAGTTCAGAGCACTATATCAGAGTTTCACATACATCCAGTTAGAATATTTTGAAGTGAGGGAGTCTGAAAATTCCGTTTATAGCAATGTTGAAGGGCTTAGAAACAGAACTTTTGATGAACATGTTGTCTTTAACTGTGACAACCTTCTCCGAAGCGTGTTTTCTTTGCGTACGTTGACACAATGAGCACACGTGCAATAGTTTCGTAGGGAAAAAAACGTGTTTACGAACACACTGCAGCGCATTTGAAGCGCAAGCTGCCGACAAACTTCAGACTCGGCATCAGTCGCATTACTGGATTATTTTATTTTTCGCTTTCATGGAAAGCTGAACAAAAAAGTGTGAAATTTGCTTTTAGAACATGAAACATACTTTGCGTTATAGTACAAGAATTGCAGTTGGAACGTTTAACCTATACTTAGGCCGCAATCAGTACTCAAAGAAAAATATATAAACAAAATTGCTGTACATATTGCACCCTAAATAAATGTTAAAAGTTCAACTGCGATGCTTATACTACAGCGCAAGGTTAAATAGATTTCGCGCTATAACACCAAATTTCACACTTTTCTTCTCATAATAGCAAAAAAAAAAAAAAAAAAAATGCGACTGATACCGAGTCTTAGGTAGGTTTTTGACGAACACAAAGAGATTCGCAATGTTAGTGGTGAAGCACTCGCTGCAGTTTCGTGTAGTTTAGACAGTGTTCAAGAACATATCAGTCGACAATTATTTGCTCGTTGTAGGCCCCTTGTTAGTTCCTCTGTCCAGTTACTTAACATTTGCATGTAAGAAACGTATATTCAGTATAAAGCTGAAGAACAGTTCTTCGAATTTGCTTCTAGAGAAGGAAATTGAATCGCTTTTTCCGAAGAAATAAATTAAGACTCCGTCGGAACGCGCTGAAATAAAACGATAAATGTTTTACAGCTCTTTCTTGGAACAATCTATAATTATTCGCGAGTTAGGCAACAAACTTCTCTTAACTAAATCCTGTAATCGATTAACTTCACATACAAATACATCAGAGTCATAGTAAATGTATTACTTACACGAGCAGAACATACCACTGTTCAGCGCTACAGATATTGTGTACAGTTATACAGCACACGAACTTGAGTAGAGCAACGGAACTGAAGCAAATAGTTTCAGCTTGTCAGGCAACTAAAAGCAGCGAGCTGCTTGGAACTGGATCAACTTCAAGTTCTCGGAACTGCAAAGTCTAGGAACGAAAGCACCCGGCAGTTCGGACAAGGGTTGGGAGGGAGGCGACGCTTTATAAAGATTAGCAGAACCGTAAAAATACAGGGTAGATTGACTTCACCAACACTAAACAAATTAAACATTTACGTGACATTATAATGTCATAACAGCTACTTTTTTTTTAAAGACAAAATAACTACATAACTACATGATTCGAAGTATAAAATATTTTTAAAAACATAATTCTTCAATATCGTATTCAGTACACGTTTTTAATCTCAAGTTATACTCTACGCATTACATTGGCTGTAATGGACCAACAGATTTTGTTTCGTATTTTTGTAACGGCCAAAAAACCTAAACATTTTGGCCGGAATGGACGCTACGTGGATGTGAAATGCAAACTGCAAAAAAAGAAGTTCTGATATTTGTTTAAAATGGCATTGTTTACCCCAAAATAAAGAATTGGAATTACAATCAACTCCGTGTACTTCCTTGGAGTCTGGTGACATGTATGTAATAAATTAGCCGGAATGAAAGCTGCTATCGCACAAGGAAATGCCATAAAACTTGACGTTATGTGATAACAAGAGAGGATTTTACACTAGCGAGGATCTATAGTCCACGTTGCAGTGCATGCACGTTACTGTTTTCCTTTGTTGTTATCAAATAGTTATTCATGTTTGGTAACTGGCGTTTATTTTATTTGCGTGTAAACTCAGGAGTGAGGTTATGTTTAGTTAATTACTAATTGGGGGCCTGCAGGTGTTTGTTTATGTCGATAGCGTAATGAATTAAGTATTTTCTTGCGTAGTGGCAATTTTCAAAGGCTTTTACGTTAAATTCTCTAAAAATGTGTTAAACATTATACATACATATAATCGACATGGCAGCCAACTCATTTATTCCGTACCATACATTGTATTTAGCTGCTAAATTTACATGGTCTTGTTGAAAATCGTTAAACGACGTCGAATTAAAAATTTTGTGCCCTGTATTTAGTACAATACAAATTTAATTTAAAACCTGGAAACGCAATAATCTGACGCTGTCAGGTTGCAATAATTTCTACATAATACTCAAAAAATGAGAAAATAGGGTGTCTGAGACACAACAAAGAGCTTCGTCTCTATCTTTGTTGCTTTGTGGTTCTGACGGCGCGGCGGTGCGAGATCCGCGGGCGTATAACTCCTGAAATGGTAGAATAATTACATTACAAGAACCTTTAAAGCAGAACAACGTTCTTGTTAATAAACCCTTGTACTTACGTGAATGAACAGCGCTGTGCCACGTTACACGTAATTTTTTACGCAACAATATTGTTAGACATGTTCTCTCTATATCTATATTTATCAAACAAATGAAAACACATTTAAAAATATACTTCTGTGTTTTTAAAACTTCACCACGCTTACTAGAAACATGTTTCACTAACCTCTCAAAATGTCTCGAATCTGTATTTCCATCCAAAAAAAGTTTCAACCTGATTCGTAAAACAGAAAATAGAAGCATTCACTTCCGGAAAACAAGCTACAGGTGCACCGTTACATTCATGTAGAAAAATACAACTACTGAACACTACACACTTATCAACTGCACCATTTAGAAAGGAAGTGGCGCCCATATTCTTTCCCATTTTAATTACCTCTAGTCGGTTATTGCCTTATTGGAGTGCAATCTGCTTTTCTAACAAGTGAATGAATTTCACATCACGTCTTAATACATCACAAAATTGTATTTAATATTTATTCCTTATCTTTATTTATTAATCTTCCTTATTTATTCACGCATGTCAAACATATTAGATGTTAGCTTTTCGAATAATTACTTAACCAATACGATGGTAAACATTGTTCTTAACTCCTTTGAGCTGAAATTCCATGCGTTTCTCAAAGCCACCACGATAAAGTGCAGATGAAACAAACGTACCTATCTTGAGTTTGACTGCAGTATGTGTTTGAAAGGTAATGTAATTTGAGTGTGAAGTTGTAGCGAAGACATTCGACATATATGTATATTTTTAAAGAAAACGTATTTCCTTTATTTCCAAGAAAGTTCAGAAACTACAAACTTTGGTGACGAAAGTTAAGTACCTGTCAATGCATGCCTTGCGTGCCTTCAAAATAGTTTTCAGGTCGGTATGTGGGAAAATTGACCAGCAGTCTCTTCATATGTATATACATATAAGTTAGCGTGGGATAACAATACGAATTCCTATTGATAATTTTAAAGCTTTCCTTTCTGTGCACTTGAACCACCGTTCGACGGAAAGGCGCAATTGCACGGCACTCTGAACTTGTTAACTACTGTAAGGATAATTTCCTATCACAACGAAACTGTGTAACGGCAGCAGAATATTGTTGCTATAGTTTTGAATGGTTTGTTCAACGTCATAAATTAATGCAATAATATGGCTGACAGCAACAATTCGTTCAGCAGTATGAAGATACTGAACGGATTAGATGTAGTACGATAACACCAAACAAATTTCATCCATTGTAGTTAAAATGTCTAGTAAACAAACATATAAAATGTTAAAACTACAATCGATTACGAATATAACGTAGAAATCGTTTGTCGTGTATCCCTTAGTTGAGATCGAATTGAACAGAAAGTAACCTACATTATTATTTTCAAAAATTTACTTTGTAAAAACATTCTGACTGGACTAGGCGTACGTAGTCAATGTCCTTCATCGACATGGGCTACAGTGAAGAATCTGGAATGAAACATTTACTCTAAATACCCATTAGACTGGCCTGAAAGAAGACGAAGTGTTTCCCACAGTTAGGGCCCGGTAGTTTTTGCGAAAAAATTTTTGCAGCACTTAGTTTCTTTGCCTTACGTGCTCACCTGCATCTCTGCTTTGTGGTCAGCGATTTGATGCCTTAACATACAACGTCTGGAGTTTGAACCCGCAAATCACAGAAGTGTTGTGTCACAGTTATCCATGTACGGATAGGCACAATCAAATGAATAGTAACTAGGGACGGGAACTTTTGATGAAAAGATTTCGCCCCACTTTGTTTCAGTGCCATACGTGCACACCTGCAGCTGAACTTCATGATTATTGGCAGAGTGGTTTTGTGCAGTTATTTTTTATTTGACTGTGCCAATCAGTTCATGGATAACTGTGACACAACACGTATGTGATTTGCGGGTTTAACTTCCAGACGTTGTGTGTTAAGGCATCCAATCACTGACCACAAAGCAGAGATGGAGGTGTGCACGTTAAGGCACTGAAACAAAGTGGGGCCAAAATCTTTTCACGAAAACTACCACGCCTTAGCCATATTGAATGGTAAGTTTGGTAATGGTGTGCCTAAGAGTTTTGAATCGTCCTGGACTAGCCAAATAAAGAGTACTTTATTTTCTTGAAATGCGGATATTTGAAGAGCAAAACGAACTAATATAAATGTACTGACGAATGACTTCAATCTAAAAAATACAGTAAAATATTTGCTTCGTTCTTTGAGAGTCATTTCACCGTTTGGCTAAGAGATGTTCCTACACAATGTTCGACCCCAGTTTACCACTTCGTTTACATGGCAATACGGATTAAAAAATTCCACTACTCGCTCGTTTTAAGTTCGTGCTCACTTTTCGTTCGTTCCACGTAGTCTCCGGTCTAAGTTCGGTCCAGTTCCTAATTTCAACCTGTGAACATATTTACTTCGGAATCCATCTAAATAAATGAGTTTAAATATGTTTGTTTAACATGTCCACATGATAATTTAGCATGGCATGTTACCACAACACAAACTTATTCATGAATAAAATCAACGGCGGAAGTGAAAGACAGACAAACTGGAGGTTTAGCTAAGCATGAACGAGCAGTACTGAGTGACAAAGTACAGGGGAACAACGTAACAGGAGGTTTAGCTAAGCATGAGCGATCAGTACTTAGTGACAAAGTACAGGGGAACGTAACTGGAGGTTTAGCTAAGCATGAGCGATCAGTACTTAGTGACAAAGTACAGGAGAACGTAACTGGAGGTTTAGCTAAGCATTAGCGATCAGTACTTAGTGACCAAGTACAGGGGAACGTAACTGGAGGTTTAGCTAAGCATGAGCGATCAGTACTTAGTGACAAAGTACAGGGGAACGTAACTGGAGGTTTAGCTAAGCATGAGCGATCAGTACTTAGTGACAAAGTACAGAGGAACGTAACTGGAGGTTTAGCTAAGCATGAGTGAGCAGTACTGAGTGAAAAGTACAGAGGAACGTAACTGGAGGTTTAGCTAAGCATGAGCGATCAGTACTTAGTGACAAAAGTACAGGGGAACGTAACTGGAGGTTTAGCTAAGCATGAGCGATCAGTACTTAGTGACAAAAGTACAGGGGAACGTAACTGGAGGTTTAGCTAAGCATGAGCGATCAGTACTTAGTGACAAAGTACAGGGGAACGTAACTGGAGGTTTAGCTAAGCAT
>PNEQ01043805.1:0-26531 GCA_003012365.1 Medauroidea extradentata
GATTTTCTGCTGCAGATATTTATACTATAACAGCATTTATTTTTAAATAACTATACACTTTCTGATTCAACTACTCAAGACAAACAAAATAAAGTTTACAGAACATAAAAATGTTTACTAGAAAAAAAGTTACACTAACTGAAAGCCAAAGTGGTCGTATAGCTGACCCGCCATCTTTGAGCGCCATTTTGAGACGGAATGCTACCGATTTCGATGTCCGCGTCTCGATATTCGTAATCAGCGGTATCAAATTAACAAAATATGTAAGTCTTAGCTTTATGTTCGAGTTGAGCCCATTTTCCTGAAAAGTGGGGTCTGGCTCATAGACTATTGCTGATATGTTTGTCTCTTCAGCCCAATCCTTGCGTAAGGTAACGGCAAATTAAGGCTAATTCTACTACAGGTTAGAAAGAAAATGTTTTTTCTCATTGGAGAGCTTGGCACAGTGAAACATTCTGCCGATAGTTGCGGTGCAATCGCTAAAGTACCTAATAAATTACGAAACCATAATAGGGCAGTTATTTAATTTAGTTTTAAAGTGAAAAACCAATCAAGTTTTGCTTACAAACAATCTACTTTATGCAGCTTAAAATTCAGGAAAGCTCTGTGATTGGTCAGTTTGCACCCTTTACCGATACCAGCGCTCAAACGGCAGAAATTTAAACTGTGCCAAACTTTTAACATTTATCTTTCAAACCGGTAGTAGAATTAACCATAGGAAAACTACCGCAGGTTCGCCCTCGCCTTATAGCGCCAGATGTCACCTCCCCCCTTTTTTTTCCTCCTGAAGTTAGCATCGTCCAAATAACTAAATTCAAAATGGTGAAAATAAGAGAAATGAAATTACAAAATAAAACACTAAATATTAATTAGGTCTCAAACAATAGGAGCGCACGAACGATTTTGGGTACTAAATGTCGAGACAAGTTGAAATTTTATCGACTCTCTTTAAAACATACCAGTTATAAAGAATGACACGAAATACATCACACACTACAATGTGTACTTCTTCGTAACACCGAAAAGCAGTACGGCTCAGCAAAACATTTGCAGAAATCTTAAAATGGGTGGACCAAGGCAGGAAGACGTGACAGACATATCTTTTACATCTATTCTTATCATTGTAGGAGATGGTCAGTGACCTCATTTAACGGATTGAAGTGAAAGACTGATCGAATTTTATTATTCAGAGAAACTGGTTGCAGTCGTGTACAGAGTGTAAAAGTGTTGTAACCAACGAATCATAATTTCCTTTAAAAAAAAATTGCTTACTTTATAACTACAACCTTAAGAGTGCGTTGTAGATAAATAAACGCTGAAAACATAAATTGATTTCTCCGCTTTTTTCGAAGCCAATATGGATAAAATACTCAATGACAATCCTAGATAATGGTATTTGGCAACTTTAAGAGTAAATATTTATCCAGAATTACTAATTCGTTACGCGTGATATCTTGCGCCGCAGTTAAATGCACGAGGTTCCAGCGTCAGAGATTGTGCCTCAGAAGTTCGTAACACTGGAAACAAATTTGTTTAAAACGTTGACTAAAACTATTGTCTGAGGTTGCTATTGTTTAATTTTCGCAAATTGGCTTCAAGAAACCTGCAGTTACAGATTAATGCTTTTAGCGTTGAATTATGTACCACGCTGTCTTAAGGAGAATACTTACTAAGCTTGTATCCATGAAGCTTTAATGGTGAATCAATGTTATAGATATCGCTTTTCAATGACCACTTGCCACTGCTGCGTACTAACCTCTGGGGCCCAATTAATTATCGCTTTTTATAGGTGCAACGCAAAATTTGCACCTGCTTTGCCTTTGGTTACGTTGCATTGGAAATAAATACTCACTCGTATGTAGAGCCCACGATTTTTGGTGAAAAGAATTCTGCAACAGTTTGTTTCAATGCCGTACGTGCACATATGCAGGTCTGCTTCATGGTTATTGGCAGAATGTAGGCGTGGCTCATTTGACTGTGTCAACAGGAACAAGGTTACTGCGACACCACACGTCTGTGATTTGCGGGTGGAACACTAAGACGCTGAGAGTTAAAAACAGCCAATCACTGAGCGTGAAGTAGAGCTGCATATGTGCACATAAGGCATTGAAACAAACTGCAGCAGAATTCTTTTCACCAAAAATCGTGGGCTCTACTCATATGCAATAGAAGACCCGTTTTACTCGTTTTGCGCTTGCGCTGCGTTGCGTCGGTGCAAATAACAGCAGGTGGTGTTATTTAATCGGGGCCCAGGTCAATTTTCACCAACGTTCAAGAGTTTTATTCTAGACGTTTACCAAAATTTTTGTGCTACGCTACTCTTCAGTGGGTCAGTTTTTAATAAAACTCTCAACAGATGAAAATGTGACATTTAGTTGGTGATACTACTATGCAAAAAAGATTTTTAAGTACTATTATAATTTTGTTAAACGTTAATTTTAACGCTATAGTGTGAATACTGAGACATAGGCAGATATACAGTAAAACATGAAAATATTTCGTGCCAACGTAGTTTGCGAAACAGTGTAGTATCCTGCGCTTTGCACGAATATAAGACTGTGGTTTAACATAGTTTATCTTTACAGACGAATCACAAATGTTCCTCAGTGGCGCGCCACAGTTAGAACTGACCCAGTCAAATGGGGATACGCCAATAAGGAAAGAAGAACGTCAGCTATATATACGCGTTTCATAAGAAGCCTGGCAAACAGTCAAATTTTCCCGTGATAAACCAGTATCTCCATACACAGCCATAAACGTTAGCAGGAAGTGGCAGTATGTCTTAAGAAATTTCTCGTAGTATAATTTTTTATAATAATGTTATGATTTTCAGTAGATTCTTTGAGATGTGATTTATTTACCATTGATTGCCCATTCCAGCCAACTCTGTGGCTGCTAGCTTGACAGGCATGACACGACTGACTGAGTCATCCTTATGAAAGACCTACTTCTTCAGCATTACTTGCACTCCTTCAGCTGAATTGTCTTCACCATCATCTTGAGGTATTATGTGATTATCTTCTCCTCCTCCTCTCTCTTCTCTCCCTTCCTCCTCGTTCATTTCATCGAACCGTGATTCGATATTATCTTCGTACATTCCAATTATACAGCGCCAGATCGTCGAGTCAATTTTTTTTATCTTTTTATAACAGACTTGCAGGTCGCCCCAGTTAAAATGAGGGGGTGTTGAAGCTTACTTATAACTTCTTTTGCAAGGGACTTGGAGTACACTTCCACAGTCCAGCAGTTCTTGCAACGTATTTCTTTTTTTCACCTAAGGATCCGGGTTGAAGCAAGGGTTTAACAGGATTTTGCCCTTAAAACGGTCTTTCCTTTTTGTTAAAGGCATTCGGTACGTAAAATTTCATTAATTTGTAACTGTGCTTGGTTATCTCTTTCTTAAATACATTACTTGTGATTTCCTTAATTAAAATAATTTGAACGCTTATTGAAAACGACGTGTCAAATTAAAAATTAAATACTTTAGTTAAGCTCATATAAGTAGTATTGAAATCGTACATGTGCTGAGGTTATTTCACCAAAATTCGTTATTCGTTGTCTCTAGTGATAACACTTGATATAAACGTTTCTCTTCCTATATGGTAGCGAGTGCAGGAAACAACTGGTACAGCTGCGCTCTCAGGGCTCACACTAAGGGCACAGAATATTTAGGAATACAGAAGTGGAATAGCTGGTAGGAAGGCAAACTCAGTCACACACGCCAACAAAATGGCTTCCCTGGCCAGCAACATGGCGGAAACGCCTACCGCCAATCAGCGTAAGGTGCTAGCCCTGCTAGCTGGCAGCCAGGCCAATAGGAAATCTGCTGTAACATGCAAGATCAAATCATACACGGGACTGGTATCAACAGCCTCGGGCAGCCAATAAACGGCGAAGTTCGCTCGTATCAAATGAGTAGGACTCGGTAGTTTTCGCGAAAATATTTTTGCAGCACTTTGTTTCAGTGCCTTACGTGCGCACCTGCGGCTCTGCTATGTGGTCGGTGATTGGATGCCGTAACACACAACGTGTGGTGGTTAAACCCGCAAATCACAGACGTGACGTGACACAGTTATCCGCGTGCTGATTGGCACAGTCATGTGAATAACAACTCTGCGCAAAAACACTGTGCTAATAGCCATAAAGTTGAGCTGCAGGTGTGCGCGTAAGACACTGAAACAAAGTGGGGCAAAAATCTTTTCGCGAAAACTACCGGGCCCTAAATATAACTAATAAATTCTTGATGACAAGTGGTGTAGTACACTGGTTAAATGTTTATACACCTTAATAATTCCGACAAAACTAAACAATAAGAAAGTACATATTTATGTTAACGTGCAAATCAATTTCAAAATTTATCCAACATTTACCAAACGTAATAAGTGTTTTCTAAAAACACTTGTTTTACAACGCATGATTTGACTGATTTACGACAGTTGAATATGAAATCTATTTTACATAAACCCACGTGCTCCAGACCGTACAAGACAAAATTAACAATTGCTATGAAGGCTACGGAAACATGCGATTACTATGTTTCAGCATTAAACATTAAGAAAACCTAGTCGATTTTATAACGTTTCGCCAGACTGTACAACGTTAACCACACATCTCTAGCCAGATGTGTACCGAGCGAAGGGAAGAAACAACACTTTGGACTCACATTTGGCAGAACCCGGGTTCGATTCTAGTATCTTGTCAGTCTAATTTCGGTTTTCCTTGGTTCCCAATGTCTCTCCAGACGAATGATAGAATGGTAATGTAAGAGTGTTTTACATATAAATGAATGCTAATACACCTATTGAAATCTACATGTTTTTGAAAGTCAATGTGGGAAAAATACAAAACAACAATCCTAGATAATAATATTTGCCAACTTTATGAGAAAACATTTACCCAGAATTACGCATTTGTTAAGCGTGATCTCTTTCTCCGCAATTTAATGTACGGGATTTCGACGTCAGTGAGAGTGAATGAGAGCTTTTGGTCAACGTTTAACATCGAGGTCCTCAGCGCTGGTGAAGGGTGGCATGATATGAGTATGGAGCAGCACCGGAATGAAAGGGCAGGGGAAACCGGAGATCCCCGACAAAACCCGTCGACCAACGGCATCGTCCGGCACAATTCCCACATGCGAAAATCCGTTAGACGTCTCAGAGAGTATTCTTCAGAAATGCGTATATCGAGGTATATGTTTGATCAGAAAGTTGGCAAATACTGTTGTTTAGGATTGCTGTTTACTGATTTACGCAAACTGGCTTCGAGAAACCTACAATTTTAAGAGTGAGCGATAGACACCATCTTGAATTTTTGTATTTTGTGTCATAACTTTTCCTCTGAGAAAAATGTTTGTAACTTTAACCTAACTATAGAATAGAATACGTATTGATAGAATTTTAGACACAATAAATCTTTATTTGTCGTTACTGTTGTTTCAGATCAAATAGCAGTTAGAAAAGTCTTATTATTTTCTTAACTGCAATTTTATCTGTAACAGCAGCAACGGAAAATAAAGATTTATTGTGTCTAAAATTCTATCAATATGTATTCTGTTCCGTAGTTAGGTTAAAGTTCTACAAATTGACCCAGTAGAAAAGTTATGACAGAAGATACAAAAATTCAAGATGGCGAATCACTCACTCTTAAACAAATGCTTTAAGCGCTGAATTATGTACCATGCCCTCCTAAGAAAGGCCGTGGCCGAATCCTCTCCCAGTTTCTGTTATTGGACCGAGATGTAGCCTATATAACCGCCTCTAATGACCTCGCTGTCAGCTAGTCGTAAGATGAGCCAACCATATCACACCTCCCATAAAAAAAAGTATCTCTTCTCTGTGTGCTTCACTTTAAAATAAGAGAAGTTCAAGTTTTGCTTAAGGCTCGGCATCAGTCTACATATAGAAATATTTTATTTTCGCTCTTATGAAATTCTGAGAAGAAAAATGTGAAATGTGTTATCATAATATCAATTCTATTTACCTTGCGCTACAATAAAAGCATCGCAGTTGACTTTTTAACATATATTATAGTCGCAATCAGTCGAGCAATTTTTTTATGTTCGTAATTTATATGACTGACTGCAGCTTAAATATACGTTAAATGTGCAACTGCGATACTTTTATTGTAGCGCAAGATAAATAGAATTGATATTATACTGGCGATTTTTACATTTTTGTTCTCATAACTTCATAAGAGCGAAAATAAAATATTTCCATATGGCGACTGATGCCGAGCCTTAAGTCCCGAGGTGCTGACTTCAGCACGCAAAACAAGTCTTGGTGTTGTCTCTAAACTTCCACCGCAGCAAGATGTTTGGATAACACGGGCTATTGTCAAGTGGCCTTGGCCTGAAAACCAGACTTCCTGCAGCGAAAAGTACAAACAGCTCTGCTCAGTGCTTCTGACACAACTAGCCTGTTTCTACTGACCCCAATCAAACACAGCAGAGAACAATACTGGGCATGGAACAACATTTAGCACTGCAGACGTGGATTCGTGAGAGAAACGTGGTGGGCGTTGCTGTTGACCTGCGGGTCTTCTCGGGGGAACTTCCACCTCCCCCCTCATTGTATTCTCACCACCATAGCACCCCTCGCCTTTACCTTGCACGTAACTACTCGTGGCTACTAAGAAATAAGGTGTACCTTTATCATGATTTGAAGCAATTCTTAGTATAATTTATGTTATAAAAATTACCTTTCACTCACGTTTGCGCTGAAGTATATATTATTTAAGTTTTTTAACGTGTTACTAAAATATTAATGTTCAAATTAGTAGTTGCTAAGAGCTCAGATTTTCTTTCTTATTGCGCTTATAGAATTAGGCCTAGTTGCCGTAATTAACAGTATGTGTGTGTCTGTGTGTGTCACACTGAGTGAAGAGATTTTGGTAAACGCTTAACATCGAGGGGTGACATGAGGTGAGTATGGAGCAGTGCCGGAATGAATGGGCGGGGGAAACGGGAGATCCCCGAGAAAACCCGCCGACCAACGGGACGATTCCCATTCCCACATGCGAAAATCAGGGGATCGTCCCCGCCGGGAATCGAACCTAGATCGCCTTGGTGGGAGGCGAATGGTCTGACCACTCGGCCACCGCGGCACCTGTCACGCTAAGGACGAAATTGATACTAAGGAGTAGATCCATGATGAAGTAATTGCAAGAAGAGATACACTGTGTCTGATTATCACAGTTTTCAAAAGTCGAAAAACGTTTCCCAGGTGTAAAACGAATATACGCGATGCCACCAACCAGCGGAACCCGAGCGAGGTGACACAACGATAACGCCGCGGCCTCGCAATGAGGAGGGTCTGGGTTCGATTCCCGGTTCCGGCCACAGGTGAATGCTGGGATGATTCTTTAACAAAGGTCATTGTCGATTCTTCTTCCAGTTCCTGTCCTCGTGTGAATTTGTGTTTCGCCGTTTCTATTGACCTGCGAACAGCATACGTGTACCTACAGGGTCGTGATAAATTTAAAGTATTTACACACACACACGTGTGTGTATATACACATATACATAAAATACATACAAAATTTTATATCTACATAACTGCCTAAAAATTTAATTAAGTACTAATCATTTACTAAATTTTTATCCGGAAATAAATTTCCTCTTAAAAAAATTTTAAACATTTCTAGACAATGTTTAATTTGTATGTGAATACAAAATTCTCTTCATAAGTTAGGGAATAAAAATATAAAACTTAAATTTTATTTTTAAATTTCCCAAACACATAATACGGTTCGTTACAGAGTAAAATAATAATGGTTCCAAATTATTATTGACCCTTAGATACGTCGCGGGACCGCAAAGCAAACAAAATAAATAGTTTGAATTAGCAAACTTGAAACAGAAACAGTAACTGCAACAAAGCTAACGTATTTTGTGTGTACATATCTGCCAATTCCTATGTCCAAATCTGAAATTACGCTATATTCAAATTAAATTTTTGATATAAGTTATTTTGTGGGTATGGTGTTGTTTTGTTATATGCTCTTTTAATCTCGATAATTTTCAGCTACCTATTTTGTTTACTTAGCGGTCCCCATACGCATTTAAGGGTCAAAAATACTTTGAAATTGTAATATTTTACCTTTTAAAAAATCTTTTTACCAACAAGTTTTATTTAAACATTTAATTTAAGTGTTATTGGTTTGGTTGTTTTCTTTAGTTTTAACATATTTACAATTATTGTAAATGTTATATAAATAAAAAAAATATTATTTTTACACACTTACATTTTTTTTTTAAATATTTCCTGTGAAATAAAAAACGAATGAATGTCCATCTGGGAGCTATGAATCCAAAGACAGATACGTAGAAAGACATAACCATCACACTTAGAAAACGTCTACTTTTTTGTCGGATGTTAAAAGAATAGTAACTCTCATGCTGTCTGGGTGCAATTCGTAAGTTGTTGTTTAAAGGTATTAGAGGGTAGTAACAGAATTTACGAAACAGTAGTATTTCATGTATAGGCCTTAATCGGAATTGGAGGGGCAAACCTTGTACAATCTACCTATCTACATACAGTAATTTTCATGTTCTTTATCTTAGTGATGTAATACACACATAATTTAAAGTCATTTTATGAACACAAATTTCTATTATCCACAGATTGTGACCGTTGTACCGCCCTAACGATGAAAATTAGAACATAAATTATTACGTGTGCACCCCCTCCCCTGAGTTGTTGTGCCCCTGCGTTTAGGCAACCCTACGAGCAGAAGCCCGCACGGACGACGACGGCAGACGAGCAGGACGGACATGCGGGCGGCAGTAAAAGTCTCCTCCTGGTCCTGACGGGCGGGCGCAGTTTCGTAACACCCAGACTTGCTCCGGGTTCCACGAACTAATCAACGTGCTGCTGGCCCGCAGCCTGCTTCTTCCCGCTAAGACTGGACTGCATGCACGCGGGGTGAAAGTGACCGCGCCGCGCGTTTAACGGTTTCCCGGCGCAACGCGCGGTAAATTACTTCGTACGTTCAGCGCGCGTGTGTGTGGCTTTCTCCTCGTCCGTGGCCTTTGCCTTCGCCACACCATTGCCAACTTCCCTGCTAAAAATATAAAAAAAATTAAATTAAACGCTATCTTCCGTTTCTCCCGCCCTCTCATTCCGGCGCTGCTCTCTGTACTCACATCATGTCACCCCTCACCAGAGCTAAAGACCTCCATGTTACATCCAAGGTCCCTATTGTTATTCAGTTACTTTTATATCAAGAAGTGGCGAAGAGATACTTATTGGTTGAAATTAAAAATTACCAGGGTTTAAAATGTATTTATTCTACAGTTAACAGACGCTTATTGCCATTCATTTCAATATCTGCGAAATTCGAGTTGTTGTTTGACATCACACTATAACTCGCTCGGTTTTTTTATATGGCATGTATGCGATTTAAATATCCAGGAGAAAAGTACTGTTGCAGTAACCAAAGTTCTGTTAAAATAGGGAAAGCAGTTGTGTTTGGCTGTAGGTACAATCTCGATTGTAACTGTATGAACCAGAGTTATGTTGGTATTACTGTATGTATTTAACATACTGATGGGTTGTATAATTCACCAATCCTAACCGCTGCGCTGTCATTGTTTTAACATACCTATGATTTTCACACCACTTGGTTTCAATGCCTTATGTGCACATCTGTAGCTCTGCTTCGTAGTTATTGGCAGCATACCTTTGTACAGAGGCGTCACTTATTTGATTGTGTCAACCAGAAGAAGGTTACTGCGACAGTACACTTAGCTGGTAGTATCCCACGACGCTGAGATTTTAAACATCGAATCATTGACTGTATAGTCCACTCCACTCATTAGAGACATAAAAAATGTTTTCTGGTGCAAAAGGTTGAGGAGTTTCGAAACTTCGCAGGATTGTAGACTTGGGCGTCCTGTTTATATCCTTTAGTTTGCGACCTTGAACGACCGCCGCTCGCGCCGCCATCTTGAAAAATGGCGCTTAAAGTCAGTTGTTTCCCTCTTCAAATAACTTAGTTCCTGAAGGTTTTATAGCAAAATATTTAAGATGAAAAATGTGTAAGACCAAATTATCTACAAAATTGCTTCTATGCACTTTCCTCGTCAGATTCCAATTTTCCCAGTTACAGTGCCAAAAAAATTATGATGATGTTTATAATCTATAGTAAATCGGTATTTACAGGCTACTTTTCACCAATTTCCCTCCCAATAGCGAACGAAAAAACTGTTCATGGAATAAAGAAATAAAAAACCTCTTCCTTCTACTAACTCTTTTCCACTCCACCGCTGAGGACGAGTTGAGGTCCGTGTTTTTTAATGCACATTAACTGCACGCACAATTGCTTCGGACTTCCGAAGCAGAGCTGCAGGCTTGCACTACGGCATTGACATAAAGTGGTGCAATATTCTTTTCTCGAAAATTAGGGGTTCAATACCTGTATGACTCCTTCAATGTTTTTTTTTTTCCTTAGTGGCGTGAAATGTTCACAGTTAGCGTTTTCACGGCCAATTTACAACTATGAACCATTGTTCGTGCTTGAAACCATTCATGAAACAATCAACTAAACACCCACGTTACTAACGAAGTCATTTCAGCTGCGGTCAGAACTTTACAAAGGTCGTTTGTTTATCGAAGGAAATTCCACAACACAGTAACATTCGACAACCATTTCCTTAGACTTTCATTGTGTTTCTCCAGCCACGGTTAATTTTTTGGGTTAACATTACATTTTATCTGCAAACAAATTTTAATTAATCTTGGACCACTAAAGCACACACCAGAGAAATAAGATATGAACTTACATACAACAGAAAAAACATATGTTATAGTTAAGGTGTTGCAAACATCTACGATAGCTAAGACCGTTCACAGTCAGAATTAAATGCAGGAACTGGAAGTGTAACAATCTTAAAACATATATCAGGATATAATAATTTTAAATCGTGATTATTTTAATATTATTATTATTATTTTATAAGTTAACATGATACCTTGGCAACTTTAGGTGTCAGTGGGAAGAAATGTGTATCCGACGTTAGACAACATTTGGAATTACTCAACTGCCTGCAACAATGAATGTATCGATCTCTAATGTCACAATGTTATCTAATCAAGTATAGCGAATGCATCCACATATATAGTGGCATACAGGTATGCAGGTAAGTGTGGTACACCTTGGCTCCCAGTGGCGGCCGGTGTGTTGTTACCAGGTTAGACTGCAGATTCTCAGAACTGTGCACTCCTGATGGACGCTCCGCAGACAAGTTACCATGATATATCTACTGGCTACTGAACACCTTGTACTCAGTAATAAGCGGCACTTGCAGGCCAGCGGGTCAGAGGCTGTAACGTATACTGGAGCGAAACCCTGTCCATATCTCGGCAATTGCAAACCTGCTCGGAAATAACACATCGACCGTCACTAATTAACTTGCAGGGCCTAGGCCCATATCGTAAGCAACGAAGCTGCGAGGGCGACCTTAATAAGCGCATCAACTGCCCGCATCGCCACAACGAGCCTAGCGACGAAATAGTGTGCAAGATTTCTGCCGATCCGTTTTTACTATGGGACAGTGGCCATATAATTTTACCGGTGGGGAGTTTGTGCAAAGTTGCGTGCACGACTCTTTTAGAGTAGCATCTAAACCCGGTAAGTACGTTTTTAAGTACGGCAGTTTGAAATGGCCGTATTTAGTTAGCTATATATTTGAGGGATAAGAAACAATGTCTTAATGAGCATGTTGTCTTAACAGTGAAATTACGTCCTTGTCCAAAGCTTTTCTTTTCGTGCATTGGCACAGTAAATGCATGAGGAATGGTTTCGAGAAAAATCAACGTATTTATGAAAACACTGTAAAGCATTTGGAGTGCGTAATAGACGGCACCCTTAAGGGATGAGATAAAGCCTAATTAAACCCCCAGCTGCATTCCACCTCACAGGAAACCATCCACCACTCTTTATGAAGTAGACCTCACCACAGTCTGGACCAGTCTTCAAAATAAACTCCCTTTCTTCCTGATCCTGGTCTTGAAACCGGCCCAACTTCTCAACCAACTGCGGCACCTGTTTTTCTACCAAACAAGCAGCCGATTTGGATTTTTTTTTAAACGGAAATGAATATTAAATATGGTGACTGGTAGATCGAGCTTCAAATTCCTCTTTTACGTTACTGACATAATTTTACAAGCGCAGGTCAACTTTACAAATATTTACTATTATACAATTTTTATACCCGTGGCATGTGGTAGTAGTCTGTACACTTAAATTTGCTACAGATTTTCACTGTTAAATAAAATAACAGATCTTTAGTTTATTGCAGCTTTTACTAATGGTTGTTTTCCATAATCCAGCCAATTTTTTGAATCATACTATTTTAGCTGTACTTGAAACCTTGCGTACGTAAATATAATTCTTCAATGAAAGAAAACGTCACTATTGAAAACATGCAGTAGGATTCACGACATAGAAAATACAAGGTCAAATATGTGTGTTAATATATATTAAATAATTTTAATATCTCATTGATTACGGAAGGAGAATAAAGGATTTTAAATAGTTGACTCTATATAGTATTTAATTTTTATTAAATTTAATATATTATTCTTACATTCCTGTAGATTTCCATAAAATATTTGTAACCTCATTCATTGGATTTAAATGAAAAAATATAATATATGTTTTTCGTTCTTTTTTACATTTTATACATTCCAAAAAATACTGAATCGGTATTCTACATAATATGTACGGTTACGTTATAACCATAAAACAAAATACAAATAATAGCAATAGTGGTATTGAATATCACTGCTTAAGTTTTGTTGGCAAAAAAAAAAACAGCGTAGTTTTGCCAACAAAAACTTAAGCAGTAGTATGTCCAAAAACACATTAATTTCCATGAAGTATTTTTGCCTCATAGTTTTCAAAATGTAATAGCAATGCTGTACCGTTTTTAATTCTTACGTATTGATTTGGTTGCGTATTGTTAAAACGGTTGAATTAAAAGGGTATATTGCTTTCATTGTTGCCGTACTTGATTTCAGTACAACGTGCGCAAGTATTAATATCACGTCTTAAAATAATAGTTTTATAGAAGGTTATGGTTTTGTGTCGATGCTGTTGAACAGTCTTAATAATTTCAAAACTTGTTCTCGCCCGCGCGTTTTCACCACTGTGAAAGACTCTCACTGATGCTCGCCCTGCGATTAAGCTGAGATTTCTCCAGTGAAATACTATAGTTGGTGAAACAGAAGTAATCTAACAGCATGTCCAGTACACGTCTCGCTGTGCAGTACACAGAATACTTACTTTCTCTGCAAGTTTAACTGAGAGGTCAAGGTAGAAAGTATTGCTATGATGCAATCGCGTTCCGCACTTTCCAACTTTTGGTCAAGTGGTGGTGGATCGTGACAAGTGGTGAAAACTCATGACGCTTGTGCCTTGTAAGTTTTCCTGGAATGCAGGGATGCTGTGGAATGAATATATTCAACGTTTCAACATGCGGTTTCACCATAAGCGTATGGTGCAAATAATTTCTGGTGAGGGAACAAGGATTAGGTCTAATATGAAGTATATTTACACGATTTATAAGACAAAATATTATTTATTAGCGTTTGGAAACTAACACAAGTATACGTCACGACTAGAAACCCTGAATTTCCTGGAAAATATTTTTGCATTGCCTTGTTTCAGTACCTTACGTGGATAGCGTCAGCACTGCTTCAAGGTTAGTCATTGGATGTTTAACTATCACGCGTCTTGGAGTGCAACCGGCAAATCACAGGCTTGTGTTGTCGCAGCAACCTTATACTCAATGGCATAGTCGAATGAGAGACGCGACATCTCTCCACAAAGATAAGCTGCCAATTAGCAATGACGCAAATATGTAGATGGGAAAGTCATAATTTGGGACTCCAAATTTCAGCGAAAATATTTTTGTACCAGCTTGTTTCAGTGCCCGACGTGCCCATCTGCATTTTTGCGTCGTTGTTAATTGGCAGCTTATCATCGTGGAGAGATATCTCGTCTCTCATTGGACTGTGCCAGTAAGTATAAGGTTACTACGACAACACACGCCTGTGATTTGCGGGTTGCACTCCAAGACGAGCGAGAGTCAAAACATCCAATGACTTACCTTGAAGCGGTGCTGACGCTATCCACGCAAGTCACTGAACAAGGTAATACAAACATATTTCCCCGAAAACGCAGGGTTCCTAGTCGTGACGTATACGTGTGTTAATTTTCAGACTCCCATAAATAATATTTTGTCTGAGAAGTTGTGGAAATATGCTTTATATTAGACATAAAAATTTGCACAGCCAAAAACTTGTATTACGTAACTTTACCTCATTTTTAAAAGGCACGCAAAGTTTGTAACATATCATCTTGAATAGAATGTGTGTATATATATAATTTATTTATGTATTATTTATTAAACTTGTGCCACTCAACAGCCAAGGCTAATAACAAAGTGACACATACAAAAAACATATTATATTACGAACACCTTTCAAACACAAGATTATTACACAAAAAAACAGTAATACAAACACACAGATCGACAGTACAAACACATACAAACACAAGAAGTCGAAAGACGTTAACAAAAATAAAAAAAGGAGAGAATGTGCCACGACAATATTACCAATAACCAATCTAGTCTTGAGTGTAACTGTAAATAAAAACAGATTCAACTTTAATAATGTCTTAATAAATTTCGGAACGTGATTTTCTTCCCAATAAAGGAATCAGAGTTACAAAGTAACGTATATCGTTTAACTAGGTCCATTTATTAACTGTGCCAAAAGTACCTCTTCTTCTATGGTTGTAATTTGGAACTCTGAAACAGATATATTTGCTCATGGCAGAACATGAGTGATATGAAAGAATTGGATTGAATAGAAATAAAACATCATATGTAGAACGTCTTGTTTCTAAAGTGTGAGTTTTGAACTTTTTTAGTTCACTGCTGTAGTCAAAGTTAGAATTATTAATTGAGAACCTGTTACATACAGTTTTAAATACATTTCACTGTAACTTTTCCAGTCTCCTAGGATCTGTAGCTGTAATAGTGTTCCAGATTATTGAATAGTATTACAATTTTGATCGTACTGAAGAATAATACAAACAAAGCAAAGAGTCCGGCGTAGTTGCAGGATGTGTAATTAATTTGATTGAACCTAATATACGTACAGAGCTATTAATTATGTTGGCTACATGATGATGGAAGTATAATTTGCAGTCAAGTATCACTCCAAGATCGCAACGATAATCGACTCGCTTAATTCTATGATTTAAAATGAAGTATTTGTTTGTAATAGTATTTGTTTTCCTTGTAGATGAAATACATACAGTTTTTTCTAAGTTAAGAGACATCTGGTTATTTAAACACTAATTATATACTGCTAGAATGTCATTCAGTAGGTCATTATAATGACTCCCATTTCCAAATTTTTTATATATTTTCAAATCATCCGCGTAGAGGACTGGTTTGGAGCTCTTTACAACATGACTTATATCATTAATAAATATATTAAAAAGTAGAGGCGAGATATCGTTTCGAATACATCAGAATCCACACTCAATTTTGAACAAATACTACATTACCGTAGTTATTAAATACAACACGTATGAAGATTAATGCAATTCACATAAAATAGTTCTTCTAAACCAATCAGTTCAATAGAATTTCGCCACGGATAGGGATGTGGTGATGACAAAAAGGGAAGGGGGTTCAGTTTGCAAAGGAGACATTAAAAAAGAAATAGGCAACTGTGAACGCATCGGTGTTTGGCATTTTAAAAATCAGAGTTTGGAGAACCAGATTTGATAGATTAGTTACTATAAATAACTAGTCCATGTTACGTGCTGATGTCTGAAACCACAAGGCGCTATCACATCAAACTTTGTATCCTTGAGATTACTGTCACCCAACACTGAAAGTGTAAGATTCTTTGTCTATGACTGTTGAAGACGTTTCCACTGGTAAACCAGATGCGGTACTGGTATCAGCGGCGCACCTAAAATGAGTTTGGATATGGGGTCTTGCCTCCTCGATTTTTTTTTTATTAAAAGCTATTTCTGGTAAACTTGGAAAACAGTATTTTCACATCCTATTGTTGAACAAATTATACACGTATTATGATTTTGAATTTAACATTACACGTTACAGTTGACAGACACGTTCAATCATAACAGAGGTCTATAAAAAGATTAACAATTTTCCTAATTTGTTTTTAACATTATTAAATGTTGCAGTGTGATAGTCAACGTGTCATATAATACACTGTCAAAGCCATATACAAACTTGTATTATGGCTCTAATAATTCCAATCACTGATAATTTATTGGGAGTAAAAAGTTGAAAATAAAATTTTGGTTCTAGGAATTAAAAGCTAATTCAGTAATCCTGCTCAAATTGTTTTATAAAGTCGACATGTTTTCGAAAATGAGAATTTTTGAGTGCTACTGAGGTGGTCTTCAGTAGTTTTAAATCCAGGTCGTCGTCCTCTGCTGTAGTTGTAGCTATGCAGGGGTACAGCCCTACTTTGCATAAATGTCGAATCACTTCGGAGTACACACAAGTGCTGCTTTACCTCCTCCAACCTTGCAACTGGGTGGTCGGCGACCGTCCTGCCCTTCAGCGACGTTTCCCCTGGTCTTATTGCCGCCTCTATTTGTTCTGGACCTCCCCCTTCTGCGGTCTTCATCTCTGGGGAGACGCCCCTTCCCTTCTCCTCGGCCGTCGCTTCATCTTCATCGTTCTCCTTCGGCGTTCTAAATTGCGCAATTCATTTCGCAAGCTTTCGCGCCTCGCGCGCGATTTCCTTTCCCACACTTACTCGTCTCTTTTCCCTCTGACCGCTTTGTGTTTCTGTCTTTCTGTATTTTCTGTCCATTGGAAAAATAATATATACGCCACACGCGTAGCTGGCAAGAGTTTTCCAAGCAGTGATCACACTTCCGTCATTGATGTAGGTATTAACCCTGCTACCGTCTATGCTCGCAGGTTCAAGGAAGACGATGATGTCCTCGGTGAAGCTTCGTCGAGACTTGAGTGCGTCGCACCGTTAAATTGGTGACATTTCTTTAGACATGACAGTCCTTTGATTTCCTGTCACTGATGCGGTGGAAAACATTAACAAACTGTATTTTTGTATACAGTACACAGTAAGTACGCTTTTTTAGCAAAGAAAAATTCTTTACAGTTGATCAGCACGTTATAAATAAATCTAGTTACATTACAATTAACAGCTTAAAATATCCGTCTATAGAATTACTTATATTTTTCTTTAGAGAGTTTCCTTACGAAACATTTTTATTTTCTTTGTAGTAAATAAAATTTTAAAAAAAAACCTTGTCTTAGGAAAGTTTGCCGTAAAGATTACTACTAATCGTAATCTATGTTGATGGCTACACAATATTTTATACTGTATGCGGTAAACTAGAATTTTTCTTCCATCAATATATTTTGCAGTAGTGCATGTTTTAACAAAAATTTTATTTGGTTAAAAAATTGTCGTAGCAAAGGAGGTGTTTTTAGAGTGTAACCGCTTGGTGTGATATGTTGTACTCTGTTGCAGTTATACCTCTAGGTCACAGTAGAAATAGCGTACATGTCCAGTGTCTCTGCTAGGGTTGCTGGTTCCGATGAACGGCACTTGTGATCATGTCGTGTATGAAGACCGTTTGATATCTACTAACTTACCTCTCAATATCATGTTCTCTGTCGTAGTAGCACTTTGCCTTGAGACTGTTTAGAGGGGTGTCTGCAGTTCAATCAGCACCGAGTGTAAACATATTAGTAGACATTCATTTGTTATTATCTGACGGCAGTTATTGTAAACTCGTCTGACTGTTCTGGCACTTGAAGGATTTTTTTTTAACTAATGATATAATCTAAGGGCAACTGTGGAATTCCCACTATCATGTAATGTGAGCACACAAGGGCACGAAGATCCGGAGCCAATGACGTCACGGAGTGTGTTGGGATAAGCATAGGCTGTCGCCAAGTAATAACGCGAAATTCGCACATCTCTAGTGATAGACACTGAGATACCATGTATAGAGATGATGGTTAAAGGTACGTAAATTTCGCAGACACATTCCAGGTCAGGTTGAACGTCAATTATGTATATTTCATTGTCATGTCTGTGACTTGCTGGCGACTGTTACGAAATGCGTATGACTACTGCAAGCCAGTAGTAAATAAAGAAATAATGCGAAGTGCTATCGCTTGCTACCTGCTTGTACGGTTATCAGCCAACAGACAATCGATTGTGGCCAGTGGGTGTGTAGGACTGACAAGTCTAGGCTGCTGCCAGATGAATCCGCGAAATTGACGTACCTCTAATGATAGTATATCGCGAAAATGTTTTTGTGCCAATATACCTTTGAAAACACTGCAACATCTTGCAACATGTAGTATTGGGTGAAATACTCCTGACACAACGTAGCTGCCTACAGACCAATAATAAGCATAAAATATTACAATAGCAGCGTTCTTATTGGCTCAGTCAAATAGGGTAACAGCTCCAAGTACAAGCGAAAGCCAGTAATATTTTGTTGAGCTCAGCGTACGTTGAAATCCAGCAAACAGTCAAGTTTTCCCGCGATAAATCATCGTCTCTAACCGTGTGTATAACTAGAGACCGGAGAATTTCACGGGTTCGTTGACCTGTAAGCTAGCCTCCAAGAGTATATGAGCACTCAAGCAGATAGCAGCTGTTCATTGGCTGCTCGCTGCTCAGTCTTACCAGGTGACTGGGCCTGTATTTAGTTGTTATTGTTGGTTCAACGCCCTCCACGAGATGGAGATGCGAAAGTGACACAGACTTACGATTCTTTTAATTCTAACTTGTTACCAGAAGAAAACGCGAATTTTTCAGGTATCTTCATATAACAACTACGCTATTCAAAACTTCAACTCATCGAAGTATATATTAACTTCCTCAACTAACACACAAATGTCTCTTTAAATCATTCTGATTCATAAATTTCAGACGGATATTTTTGCCACATAATAACTTGTCTGTCTCATAGTTACGAGTTTGTGTTTCCTATTCCGGAGACTCGACTAGGAGTCAGTTTTTACTGAGCGTTCTTTTCGTTTCTATTGTGAGAAAATTTTGGTGCAGTGAGTTTTCAAGTTCCTCCTTAAAATTATTCGTTCCTTGATGTGACCCAGTGCTGTTGGCAGGTCACAAAACAGTAAAACAGCGAAGAAAATACTTTACTGAACAGTGTACTATGTCAGTGCAAAATTAAAACAATATATTTACGAAAAAAAAAAAAATAGGTTAGTCCCCACATTCAAGTATCCGTTTAAGAGACGTTAAAAATTTAAAAGTTGGAGGTGTTTGTGGTGACTTCAAGTCAAGGTTTTATATTGTACTGTTACCACAGTAGCTCTCCTTGAAACTGGTTGACAACATGTATCCGCCCGACATCAAGGTCAGTGTTAAAGACTTGCCTTGTTTTGTATGCGTTTCAGCGAGTTATATTGAGCGATTAAACCTGGCCCTCACAAGAGTTGCGTTACAATCATACCGTTAGTAACTGTCATGCGCAAAAAAATGGTATATTGGGTTACTAACGAAAATTAAAAATGGTTGGTTTACTATTGTTTGTCATTTCAGCTGTCAAAGTATGGTAATTAATATTAAATTTGTTAATACCATATTACCTTCGTTATTAAAGAAAAAACGGTCATATCTGGTTTCGAAAGAATGTTATGCTTATATCTGGCTAGGTAGCAAACTTGATAGTGGCAACATTTCACAACTCAACGGTTTCCAATAGATAGCAGCTGTTGTGCCCTTGTTACGATTGAATATGCAATTCTGTGCTGTGCTGTAGTGACCATTTTGTACGCTGGCACCTCCTAGCGGCGGCGGCCTGTAACAAAAGAATTCAGCAACTGTTAAATAAAAACCTACCAGAGATGTTTTATTTATATTTTATAGGAAAAGGTTTGAAACAGATTAGTAGTACGGTTTAACTTTTAAGAATTTTTTCAGTAGCGAAGCGTGGCCGTGTCCCAAGGCAAGCTACTGAAGATCAGACTATACGTAGGTCTTTCGGAATAAAGTGAGCACTAAGGATTTAACCTTTGAAAAAATTAGTAGACATTACTGCCTTAACATTAACAATAGTTACCATACTACCTGTATTGTTGCAGCGAATTGCCGTACGTAGTTCTGTGTGTTTTACTACTTAAATGCCACAATACTGAAATAATTTCAATATAATTCGACATATTTTTAATCTATGTAATTAATAAAATTTTTTTAATGTAATTGTGTTGGTTCCTACCAACTGTACAATTTATTTTAAACGCGCAAACATCAAGTGACGTGTCCGGAGAGGTTAGACGTTTCCCGTGGTTGGCTGTTGCGGACTGAAAGATACGAACTGGCTGAAAATAGAAACTTAGCAGGGCTTTCTTGAGTGCTCACTTTATCCTGAACCGCCTATATACACTTTGAGCACGTGTCATTAATGTGACTAAATGTCACACCCAATAACGGTGCGTTGCGGAGAGCTATGGGCACTACTGGGCAAGTCATTCCTTGCGGCTGGCGGAAACGTTTAAGTGACGATACCAATCTAACGTTCGACAGACCACTCAAGCAGTTCTGTGTAGTCATTTCTTAACAGCACATGCCTTGGAACATCCCAGTTTTCTCCGCTGAATTTATTAAATTATCAAGTTCGTTTGTGCTCACCGGTACGTTTCATTTAATATAGCTCTGTGGCTATTAAATTTTACTGCCAACGCAAACGACCAGTTAATGCAGTACACTCACTACCTACTAGAGATAAATGCTACAGAGACGAGTGATATTAATATTATAACTTCAAATCAGAATTTTTAAAAGGAATAAATATGATTTGTGTTTATTTTAAACTAAATCTAAGTATAGGTGGTTCGGGACAAAGTGAGCACTCAAAAAAGTCCTGCTAAATTTATACTTTCAAACCAATTCGAATCTTTCCGCGCGTAACGAATAACGACGGGAAATGTCTAACCTCTCTGGACACGTCACTTTATGTTTGCGCACGTAAGGCGAATCGTGCAGTAGGTATAGGTGTAGGCTATATAGTTTAATAAAATTGTTTATTAATTATATAAAACACATATATATCAAATTTAGTTGACTTTATTTCGGCATAGTTGTATTTAAATAGGAAAATTCGTGGAACTACATTGCGTAATTTCGCTGTCAACCATGCAAGCAGCAAGGCAACTATTGTTAATGTTAAATTATATGTATTAACTGCTAGTGATATTTTTGAAAGGTTAACTAGGTTAGTGCTGACTATATCCCGAACGATCTATAATAAGTACTTTATAATACGCTGGAGAAACTGAGAACACACAATTTAGTAAAATTTATTATGGTTTTCGGATCACATCCTACAGTGTTGCCAAGCATATCGAGATTATGACAAAGAGGCAGTCACGAATTACTATCTGTATTGCCGTCGCACTGGAAAGATAGTTACAGGTGACAATCTTTACCAGATGTGAACTTAGAGAATAGACACCCTGTGCTGGACCGAAGTGGGAGTTTAATTAGATTATTCAGTTCAGTAGTCAAGGTGGAATGGAGTGCAGAATCCGGATTGAAACGTGTCCTTTAAAAACCCATCTGATTGAACTGAACGGTATGAAACTGTTGCTGATTTCAATTTTTTTTATCGTGTACTGGGTTCGAATCGTTCTGAACTAACCAAATAATAGTTTAGTCCGAGAAATAAATTGATATGCAAAATAAAGTCAGTGAAATGAACTAACAAATGATTTCAAATCAAAACTATAATTTGGGTTTGCCTCAAAGTCTTTGAGAATGATTTGTTATGCAGTTCACTATTTGCTTAAAAAACGTCTCTATACAATTTTCATTCCAGGTTCACTTCATGTTTACATGTCAATCTGGATTGAACATTTTACTGCACGCGCTCTTCAGTCAGTTAATGTTGTCTTCAGTTTGAATTCGGTCCAATTCGTAATTTTATCTGAACGCATTATAGGGCTGCGAGGAACGTAAGAGATGGGAAATGTATGAATAAAAACCGGCGGAGACTTGGATGCGAAAAATTACACATAAAATACAAAAACTTTGTAATGAAATAACTTTATAAAAATATCAGTTAGTAAAATGGCATAAAAATGTAAAATACGTTAAATTTATACATGGCAATTTTTAAGAGACTAAAATAGAAAACTTACCTACATTACTTGTATACCGTTGGATAAAAATTAATATAAGTACAAGTAACACATAGAAATATTATATTAATTGCAAAATACAGAAAATGTTTTCTGTCTTTCATGTGCAAAGTTGTATTAATTTAAGGCGAAAAAAATAAGTTGCGAAAAACAAATCAAAGCAGTAAAATATGTAACTATGTAAATTTGGGTAATAAAATCAGAAATATGTAAATACATAAATATAAGTGAGTACGTACTGTGTAAGATGTTTAAACTTTCGAGCAACCTAACAAGAAGACATTAGTTCAGAAGGACTGCACGGGAGCAGTGTGGTGACGGACTGCTAGCATCGCTCTTGGCCCTTCAAGGTCAAGTTCCTAGAAAACACAATAGCGCCAGGTAGGTGGGCTTTTTGTGCTTCCTCCAACAGAAAAAATTCTTGTTCTCGGAAGATGTTTCGTGTTTTTTTATTCCTTCTTTCTTTCACGTTGGAAGGATGACAGGCTTGTAGGAAATTTGGTGAAATTCGATAGCATTACTAACAAAACAGCTGATATTATTAATTTTCTTTTGATACCAGCACAACTTCATAGTGATAAAATCTGTACGCTTAATTTAACCGAAACGTATTAACACTTGCGCAGACACGCTTTTCAACCGAGAACCGGCTATAACGACTCTGATAGCTGAAACCTACGTGTTTTCATTTATAGATTATATCGCTGACCGGGAAACAAAACCAGCTAAACCTGTTTTACATATTCACATACTTTCCTTTGCCTTGTTCTGCTTTAATTTTCTGCAGTGCAATATTTCCTCATGCCCTTTCCTCTGCGACAGGCTGAGCACATGACTGTGAAAGAAATCGCAGCACTGGGTAGTACAGCACGCAATCCATGAAAGACTAAACAGGGTTCCTTTGCCTGTCGACGATATCTTCTCGAGGCACTTCAGATACAAGAGGAAGCCGCAGTTGTCGCAGCAACTGTAGGGCGATCAGGATTCGATTACTGGTGGTGACGACCCGAAGTTTTGCTGTAGGGAATCTTTGCAGACGACGCGGTTGGTAGGCGGGTTTTCTCAGGGATTCCCCGCCTTTCCTATTGTTCTCGATGCTCGTTTCTCATCAACCTTCACCAACGCTGAAAACCTAACACTAGACGCTGACCAAAATGACTTAACTTCGCGTGAAATAACAAGGAATTTAAAACGGTTCACTGCAATTTTCATCATCATATTTTTACTTTTATATTTGTACGTACCAGATTGTTTTTCTTATTTTAGACATAAATTGTGACTAAATTTTGCACTTATGAAAAATTTTTTATCTCTCATAGCTAGAGGTACGTCAATTTCGCGGATTCATCTGGCAGCAGCCTAGACTTGTCAGTCCTATACACCCACTGGTCACAATCGATTATATATTGGTAGAGACATGCAAAATTCGTGTTATCGTTTGGTAGCAGACTAAACTTCACTTTCCTGTACATAACAGAGGATAATCTGTGATTCAATTGGCCGCGAACTTTTATGTGTTGTCATTTACGTGTGTTACGTCTTTACAGAGATTGGCCTCTCTACAGTGAAGGTCTTCTCCTCGGCAAGTCACTACAATATCGGCCAGTGAGAGACGTCGAATCAGCCTGTAGTCACTTGGAATCTAGTCAGCTGTAAGAAAATAACGCGAATTTTGCATGTCTCTATATATCGGTAGCAAGCGATAGCACTTCGCATTATTTCCTTATTTACTACTGGCTTGCAGTAGTCAAACACGTTTCGTTACAGCCGCCAGTAAGTCACAGACATGACAATGAAATATGCATAGTTGGCGTTCAACGTGACCTGGAATGTATCTGCGATATTTACGTAACTCTACTCATAGCTAAGGCCTCGATTTGGTCGCGAAAATATTTTTGTCTTGCTTTGTGTCAGTGTTGCGCGTGCACGTTGGCAGCTCTGCTTCATGATTACTGGCAGCGTGTCTTTGTTCACACACGTTTCTCATTTGACTGCACCAATCAGAATAAGATTACCGTGACTCCATGCGTCTGTAATTTGCCAAGGCAAGTGAGAGTAAAAGCATCCAATCACAGACGATGTAGAAGAGCTGTAGATGTGCGCATGACGCATTGAAACCAAATGTTGCAAAACTATTTTTTGCCATAAAACTATTGCTCTACTCATAGTTTTTGCGTAATGGCTCGTAAATGTCAAAATTTGCGTGTTACGGTTTTCAGAACAACACTAAAACCAACTGACATACTAAACTGAAAAAATTCACAGTAAGTAACGATGTTCCATGACCATGCTATAAGTTCTATATAAAACAAAAAACAAATAATAAAAACTCTGAAATTTCGTTTGGTGACGGGTATGTTTGTGTGTGTGGGAAAAAAAGGGAGGGGAGGCGAAAATTGATGAGGCACTACGAGCGACGTCGACTGGTACATGTATTGTGATATCGCTTCTACGGCCAAAGTCGTAAACGCGCGCTCAGTGTTCCGGCCGTAACGTTTTCACTATGGGTCTTCAAACAGTGACCCTATAATTTAATTGCACGTGTCACTGTAGCAAAGTCTGACGTTGTTGTATACCTTAATTTCAAAAGAATATGGTCAATTTATCAAGAGAAACAACCATTCCAAAAAATCAGATGTTAGGTAAGTTTGAGGGCCTTAAAATAATACTTCCGACTCGTGTGGTGTCTTAAGGCATATTCTAAAGTAGTCTGAAGTGTGCTTTTTTTTTTTTTTCGAAGTCAAGCATTGAGTTTGAAAGATTACTGTTCTATAAGAAGAAATATAACTCTGAACATGTTCCACGCAGTTCGAGCGTCAGCCAGGTGGCCTCCTTAAGGAGGGGGGTGGCGGTGTTAAGCAATTTTATTGTATTTTAAGTTTTTGAGCAATATCGTTTATTCAAATTGTATTATCAAAAATTTATCTTCGACGATTCTTGGTAAACTGCTTGACATAAATAACAATGGAATCTTTCATTAATTTGTCATGCAGAATAATTGCAAGAGAATTCATGAAAGTTAACCTATAATTCTCTTGCAATGATTCTGCTTGGCAAATTAATAAGGAAAGATTCAATTGCACAGAAAACGTTACATACTACAAGAAGTCCTAATAATTTTAGATGCAAAACAACTGCATTGCTGACACAGTAACAGAATGAGGTGGCACAACGGTAACACATTGGACTCCCGATCGGGGGGACCCGGGTTCGATTCCCGGCTCCGGCCGTCCCCATTTCCACTTTCCATGGTTTCCTAGCCACACTCCCGGCTCCTGTCATTGTACCAAGTTGTGTGTAACTGTCTCTAATGACCTCGCTGTCCACGAGAAGTAAAGCCCAATTACCTTACCTCACCTTACCGTAACACTGCATGGGTGTACCTAGGAATAGTTTTCGGAAGGGGTTTTGAATTCTCATTTTTCATAAATGTTTTAATGTCATCTGTGTTTGACGTTTTATATGTATTATTAACATATTTTATTAACATTGTGGTTGTTTTAGTAGTATTGTAATGTAAAATATAATAACTCGATAAGGAAACTGACATTTCGGAGGGGGTTTGAACCCCCAAAACCACCCCTTGGGTACGCTCATGCGTAACAGTAATCCTGGATTACATGCCTAGTTTTGTATTAGAACGAACTATGATTGGTTATGCCTTCCCGTCACGAACCACAGCGCATTAGCGATCACGACCGCCGAAGAAGTTGTGGAAGAGATTGTACCGACAATTTTATGGCGACCGCAACATGAGTGCGGTTACATAAACCACAAGCCTAGAACGCCACGGCCTTTGTTCTGTCGCTTCAGCAAGTTTTAACTTACAGGGATCGCGTTTCCTTGCCTATAAAATGTATTCATATTCCCAGAACGTCAAGTTCTGTGGGAAAAATTAAATTCGAGACATTTCTCAAATGTGAGTTCATTTATGAAAACAAAATCAAATAGCTAAAACTAGGGATTGGAAAATTTCGCGAATTCGATAACCTGTAGGATAGAATCCATTGTACTATGCATGCTCAAGCCCCGACTATTTGTCCACTAGATGCTACCCAGTGGAACAGCAGGCAGTGAACGAACAGACGGGGCCTGAGCACAGAATATTTAGGAATACAGAAGTGAAATAGTCGGCAGGAAGGCGAACTCAGTCACACACGCCAGCAAAATGGCTTCCCTGGCCAGCAACATGGCGGAAACACCTACTGCCAATCAGCGTGAGGCAGCTGCTCTGCTAGTCGGCAGCCAGGCCAATAGAAAACCTGTAGTAACATGCAGGAGCCAAACAGACACGGGGCTGGAGTCTACAGCCTCGGGCAGC